>VZRF01002870.1:0-22913 GCA_013396875.1 Vireo altiloquus | reverse complement strand
TGACACAATCTGTTGGGGAGGTGATGCAGACTAAAGTGTTGGTTTAATAGGAAAGTTGGATTATTTATTTAATTTTTGTATCCTCAGATCCACAATTGAAAGGCTCTGGATTTGTCTAGGTATTGTCACTTGTCTGAAATGGACTCACCTCCACACCACAGCATCTCAGCCCAGTGAGAAATCTGCAGCTCACTGGAGGCAGCATACAATTTGTTGTCAAGAAAGATGTAGGAAATAAACACTTGGTGTTTAATAATTAAGATATATTAATATTTTAATAGAAATATATGAAAATAGCATTGATTCATAATGGATATTTGAGATGAATATATCTTTTTGGGGTTTTTCTCAAGGGACTATGTTTAGCTCAACTTGGTCACGTTGTGTACAGTATTTATTCTGTTGATTGGTGTAACACTGCGCACAGAGTTTTAAGATTTTTAGTGGAGCACGAGGAAGTAGATCCTTTGGAAATCAGCCTGTGCTTCCCTTCCCAAATGGCTTTTTATAATATGTGAAAAACACAAGGGTATCAGACCTGTGAAGAGTAGAAGAAACTAACAGGCAGCATCTCTGTGGGGATTTTACTTACATATACCTAGAACCATTTCATGGTACCTCAGGGTGAAGAGACATAAGTGGCATCTGAAAGATCCACATCCAGGGGCAGACACTCAGCCCCCTGTGACATCTGTGCTGCAGCCAGGGAGGAGAGCAGCCAGCTTTGTGACAACCAAAGCCTTCCTCAGTCAACGAGAGGCCAGAGAGTGCTGCCTGAGGAATATGTTTCCCGCTTGGGACTGGTTTGCACGCGCTGACTTTGCCAGGTTTACACTTNTTTTAATAGAAATATATGAAAATAGCATTGATTCATAATGGATATTTGAGATGAATATATCTTTTTGGGGTTTTTCTCAAGGGACTATGTTTAGCTTGGTCAAGTTGTGTGCAGTATTTATTCTGTTGATTGGCATAACACTGTGCACAGAGTTTGAAGATTTATAGTGGAGCAGGAGGAAGTAGATCCTTTGGAAATCAGCCTGTGCTTCCCTTCCCAAATGGCTTTTTATAATATGTGAAAAACACAAGGGTATCAGACCTGTGAAGAGTAGAAGAAACTAACAGGCAGCATCTCTGTGGGGATTTTACTTACATATACCTAGAACCATTTCATGGTACCTCAGGGTGAAGAGACATAAGTGGCATCTGAAAGATCCACATCCAGGGGCAGACACTCAGCCCCCTGTGACATCTGTGCTGCAGCCAGGGAGGAGAGCAGCCAGCTTTGTGACAACCAAAGCCTTCCTCGATCAATGAGAGCCCAGAGAGTGCTACCTGAGGAATCTGTTTCTTGCTCAGGACTGGTTTGCACGCACTGACTTTGCCAGGTTTACAGTCATGGGTGGCAGGTTCACGCCAAAGGGAAGAAATTTCACAGGTAGCAGCCCTGAATGTCCCTCCTGGTGTCCTTCCTGCCTTCCTCCCTGCCTCACACACGAGTTCTGCCAGTGTGAGTAGTTTTATCACAGAATCGTGGAATGGTTTGGGTTGGTATTTGATAAATATCACCTAATTTCAACGCCTCTGTCATGGACATGCCACCCACTAGATCAGGGCCCCATCCAGCCCGGCCTTGGCTTAGTGCAAACACTGCTCAGCAGCAAATAAAAATCAGTGTGTTAATCAACATTATTCTCCCACTGAATCCAAAAACGCAGCACTGTGCCAGCTGCTGGGAAGAACAGGGAAGAAAATTTAACTTTATCCCAGCCAAAACTGAGACAGGTCAGCTCTAAAACACTTGAGGTGGGAAAGTTATTTTGGAGATCTTTGTTCCTACACATATATGTGTGTGTAATAAATAAGCATTTATCCCATAATTATTGTTACATCAACTGTCCAGTGCTTCCTACCTATATAGGACATTCAAAAACATTGACCTCTTGATTACTAGTAGAAGAAATCTCTTGAATATTAAAGAGTTAATAAATTTATCCCTTTGTAGTTTGAGATATCAACAGCTTTTTCTACCAAATACTGTATTAATGAAACCAAGAATTCCTCATGAGAATTCCAAAGTAAATGGTGAGATATCCTAGGGTTTAAATTAGATTTCTAATTCCTCTTATTCACTAATTTGCCTTCTTCAAGACAAATCCATTCAAGTGAATGCTGCCTAGGCTTTCATAGTTCTTAGATCTCCATTACACAGTCAAGCAACAGTGCCTTATCAGGCATTTTCTCACCCTTAGGTACAGTTCTAATGCTTATTTTTAAGCTGAGTAGTTTCCCTATAGCATACAAATCCGGGTTTAATAAGGAGTTTGGTGTCAGGATGCAGCAGAGCCAGCAGTGGAGGTGTCCCAGGGCAGGCTGGGGACATTCCCTATCCCAGGGAAAAAACTTCCAGAAAGGGACAAGTTCCATCTGACTGAGTGGAACAAAAACATCTTTGCCAACAGGATAGCCAGCCTGATGAGGAGACCTTTGGACTAGCAATGACTAGCAAGGAGGGAGATGATGACCTGCAGGATTAGATATTAGGGAGAAATCCTTCCCCCTGAGGATGGTGATGCCCTGGCACAGGGTGCCCAGAGAAGCTGTGGCTGCTCCTGGATCCCTGGAAGTGTCCAAGGCCAGGTTGGATGGGGCTTGGAGCAACCTGGGATAGTGGAAGATGTCCCTGCCCATGGCAGGGGATTGGAACAAGATTGTTCTTCAGATCCTTTCCAAGCCAAACCATTCTGTGATTCTATGATTTCTACGTTTGAGGAAAGATGAAATGATGTCTCGTGTGCCTTTTTCTGCAAGAGTGAGGTGGGCCTGGAGAGCTTTGGGTACTCTGCAAGAGCATACACCCTTTTGCAGGATGTCACTGAAGGTTTTGTTGTCACTGTTCTGCCCAGGTCTCCACCTGAACGCTCTGGCTTGCTCTGTGAAGGGCCTAATCACAGGCAGCACCCTTCTGGGTGCAGATCAAAGTCCAGCTTGAGGCACAGCCACAGCAGGGAGCTGCCATGGGTAGTGAGACCGTCAGGGTTCTGCAGCTCGCTTTTCTTATCCCAGTGCCCTGGAGAATCTGCCTGGCAGCTGTTGCTGCTGCCCCTGAGACAGGAGTTATAACAAGCTGGAAAGTGTTTTCCTAAAGAGATGCTCTATTGAGAAGTCTCTGCATTCACCCCTCGGCTTCCCTGAAAGCAGCAGCAGCACAAGCCTGACTCCCTGAAGTTTTTCCCTCTTCTACTTCTGCGCTTTTCTGCTGTGTTCTCACACTTTTCCTTTCTTGCATCAAGCCCAGACCACCAGGGAGCCTTCTCTTCTGCTGTACATCAATGCCACTCTGCCCAAAATATCCAGACACTCTCTTAAGTCCAACTCTGTTGTTTGTATTTCAAGGAAAGAGGCAATGCTTTTCTCTTCCACCCAGGCTTTAGTTCCAGTCCTTCATAAATTTTCACGATTAGAAGAAATATTAACTTTCAGGTTCTGGAATAAGGAATACTTTGAAGTTATCCAGAAAACCTGCATGCCATTCTTTGGCATTTGCAGCAGTAATTACACTATCTATGGCACATCTTTTCACCATCCAACTCTAACACAGTGTGAATGTGTATATTTTACATTTTAAGAGACACCCAAACCCTTTCTTTCCTGTTTCCTAGGAAACAGCCACCCAATCCCTTTCAGTTAAACAGTGAGCAGTTTAGTTTCCATTATGCTAAAATGATCACCATAATTCAGAAAACCCTCCCCAAAAGAATTACATCACTTTCAGAAAACAATGCATTGAAAAGTATAATGTATAATTACCTTTTTCAGAAAGAAAATGGCTCTTTTTTTTTCTTTTCTCTTTTACTAACTCAGAAGTAGAACTTCCAGAACATTTTCAGCAAAACATGTTTTCTGTCAAAACTGACACATTTCACTGGGTTCTGTCAGCTTTGATGAAATATTTAGGCAAAGAAAGGAGACTTCCAAAGCTTCCTGATCTTTTCATGACCACAGTTACTGTGCTGGATATAAAGCCAACAGGGATGGTTTTTTACCCAATTTTTTCCACTGTAAGATCCAACCTTAGCCTCAAATCACAGTCTGCACTTCCAGAGACAAAAGAAAATTCAGAATAAAAAATCCTCAATGAAACCCATAGGTTTCAGTCAGGAAACAGACTTTCCAAAACCACTGCAGGCAGAGTGGAAATAAATCAAAACCCTTTATTCCTTGCTGAAGAAAACATTTATACTCCAATAAGCTTTGCCCAGGAACACTGCAGTGATTAGGGCAATACATTACAGCAATTAATAGAAACTGTTTTCTATTGGATTATCATGGAAGGCAGACAATGCTAAACCTAAGATACTCATAATTTTCCATAAAGAAAGAGTAATAGGCACTACTGATGAACTCACCTATTTTTTTTTCTTTTTTCCTGAACCTTCTCTTTGCCTAGTGATGTCTCCATGGTCTTGGAGCATCCTCTGCTGTCTCACAACTCTCAACCTTACTCACGGCACCAAGTCTGTGTCTTTCTAATTAAAAAAAGGCTTTTGTGGTGCTCCTGCTTCCCACTCTGCCTATAAAGCCACAAAGGTCATATCAGCCCAGTTTCAGAGTAGCCACAAACCAGCTTTTCTTCATGCTACAAACAATTCCCTGATCTTCCCAAGTAGTCCAGGTTTCCATCTCTACAATCCAGGCAAAAAAAGGACTAACAGGATTTCAGGTGAGGGTATTGAAAAGGATCTGTTGAATTTATCAAATTTAACTATTTTTTCTCTGTTTCCTCTTTTTTTTTTCCTTCCCCAGATTTACCCTCCAGCTCAGCACTTTTTCTTTTGCCTCTGCCAAAAAATGCCTATCACATTCCAGTACAACTTGCCAATCATGCCATGTACCATCAAAAAAGGAAGATTGGCAGTGGAAATTTCCTCACCTGATTCATGTGACCTCCTGCTTTTTTAATTTCTCCAGGTGAGCATTAAACCCATACCTTTCTGATGAGTCATCAGCTCTTTAAAGAGAAGAGTCTAAGCCAGAATTGCCAATACTCCCAAATACAGCAGACATAAAATTACATTTAAATGATTACATTTAAAATGAAGGTAACACCCTGTATATCACAGGGCCCCAGCCTCCTCCAACTCCCAGTTCAGGTTTACCAAATATTCAGGAAAAATATTCTTGTACCAAATTAATGATAAATGATATATTTATCATACACATGTGAGGAAAAAAAAGATATAATCAGCTTTTCATCTACTTGCCCACATCAATTCTGAAAGAATGGAATATTGCATATTCCTTTTCTCCGTTCTTTTGACATCAATACTGTTTTTTATTATTGTGTTCCTGGTCCAACAAATTAGTCCATCTTGATTTTATTTACCCACGCATCACTTTTTGTCTCCTACCCACAAAAAGCTACTGTGTCTATCTACCTTCTCTTCCTTTAAGATCCTTATTAAGACTGACCTTTACCAAAAAATAATTAGCCTGAAGATAGTTGATTCTTTCAGAAGGAGAGATGTCATCCCACATCCTTTATTGTTGCTAATTTCATTTGCATAGTGATCAGGGAATTGCCAAGGCTGTCAGAGAACAGGCTGGTATCAAAACATCCTGGCAAGTACCAGTCTGGATAAATTGCTAGTGATAATTCAGGTGTTCTGGGTGGGGTTTCTGGATGAATAAAAGGAGTGTCCCCAGCTGCTTCTGATGAACTCTCCTCCTATCTCCAAATGCTTAGAAAAATTCATAAAATGGAAATTATGGCTAAGGGCTCACAGAGAACCATTTATGTGCTCAGAACTGATTTGGCGTGGAGGGTTAGGATTTAAGATTTTAGAAACAGAGACAGCTTAACAGTGAAAATTCTTTATAAGAGAGTAATTTCACCAACATTTGGAAACATTCAACAGGTGACTCAAGAAACATGTTAAAACAAAAGAAAGGGAAAAGTAGCATTATGTCTTTGCCTCACCAGTGTCTGATTTATTCACTAGACCATGTCATCTTTACCATGTTAAATCATTCCCTTTTCTTTCAAAGACCATAATTCACCATTAAAAATGAGTAGACATCACTCTGGAAAGGTTAGAAACCCAGCCTCACTGGGAATGCAAATTAAATTTCTCATAGAAAATGACATTTACTCCATTGGAATGTCATCAAATTCACCCAAGGACAAGGAGGATTCAGTGCCCATTAGACTAAAATAGCAATTATGTAAGCAAAGACTCTATGAAGCCAAACAAGTGGTTAATGGTTGTTCTGACTGTGCAGAAATGAAGGAGCTTTTTTAGAGGATTCTGGGTTAGTAAATTGTGTGTCCATCAGCCACTGAGGAAAATTGGTACTGTACCAGCAAAAGACAAGAGTACAAGTGTTTGAATGGAGAGAGGAGGGGAGAGGAGAGGAGAGGAGAGGAGAGGAGAGGAGTCAAACCCAATATTGCAAGTCAAATACTTTTCATCATTTACATTTNGAGTGGAGAGGAGAGGAGAGGAGAGGAGAGGAGAGGAGAGGCTGTAAATTCCAGGAGTTTTTATTTGTATTAAGTGAAACTACTGACGTGAACACAGTTTGTTGGGTTCCAGGTAAGAATGAGAACCTCTCTAGTGCAAAAGAACTAAGTCCATCCTGAGGCTTCATGCATGGATCAAACCACCATGGGATGCTGAATCATATTTCATTGCAAGAACCAAGAAGAATTGAAAGGAAAAAAAATATGCCTAGTTTTTCAGCCAACTATTTACTAATTCTCTCACTGTGCAGAGGCCAGGGGCCTCTCAGAACACAGTCCCTAAACAACAAAGGTGAGAAATGATCCACAGGCTGAGTGGTCTCTGAGCTGACCAGCGCTGACAGGCTGTGTCTGCCAGCAATGCTTTTAGGATCGGTTTTAAAAGTCATCGGGAAAAGATGTGACTTTCTCACTGATTTTCTCTCACATGCATATAAATCACCATAACTGCAGAATTTAGAACGGTCAATCCAGGATCTTCCTTGCTCAACAGAGCCACAGGAATCAATAGGAGCTCTCACAAAGTAGAGATGCAACCATTTGGTGGGAGGAAATTAAGAAGTGGTTTGTCCGAAAGTAATTTATCCTGGAGAACAGCCATGTGAAATGTGGCTGATACAAAAGGGTTTTAGGCTCTGACCCACTTTTCAAGGCCCTCAGAGGCTGCTTGGAAGACACCTTTTATGACACTGAGCCACTTTGCTGGTATCACAGGTGACTGTTCTATCACCATTTTCTCAAATTCTATCTCCTCCTGGGGATTATTTTTTGCAGATCATTATTCCCAATTTCAGTTTTTGTAATATTTCATTTTGTCTGACATTTGTAAACTTTCTTCTATCCACCAGCTTAAAGCTATTCCTTTATGATCTCGTACCCATTCTGTACAATTTCAGCATTATCCATCAATTTAAATAAACTGTACTTTGCTTTCCTTTAAGACCTGATGTTTATTTACATCAAATGAAAAATTTATCTGATCCTCTTCACTGCTCTTGTGCTTACATCTCTCTCTGGCCAAAATTCAGAGTAGTAAAGATAAGGAGATAACAAAAGCTAACCTGATGTTTATACACTTTCAAAAACAAGACCTTTTTTAATAATTTAAATGAAAAAGTCATCAGAATCACTTCTAACTTGTGTGTCTACCATGTTCTCTTGGATTAAGGTCACTTCTGTGTTTTATTTCAGTGGCACAATGGAAATGGCTTTGTAAGCAATCTGGTCCCTACAAAAACAAACAAAACCATCCCATACCAATTAAAATAAATGTCATGAGTTTCCTGCTGCAATTATTTCAGGTGCGTTGTTTCCATATGCGAACTCAACTACTAATCAGCTACTCATTAATCTTAACTATCTTTGTATGTCATCTCCATGCATCTTAAACAGATGAATAAACAAGCCAAATTGAAATGTAATGGGTTTAGGTTATCTACTTCTTGGAAAAATTAAATGAAATTAAATTTAGTGTGCCAGTTTGCACATGTGGATATAAATGAGTGTAGAGGGCAAGAAGTTCAAATGAAACTGTTGCAGCTAAACTCACTCAATATCAGTCCAAATTTACAAATATAAAATTTTTTAGCCAGCTCCAATAACTCTGTACTTGTTGGTATGAGAGATGAAATTTTCCCCTGAGCAGAAGAATATCAATGTATGAGGATTTCCAACAACTCCTGTAGCTCAACTGCTGCTCTATTTACTTCTTGACTCCTGCATCAGCCAGGTCCATCCATAGAAGCGACTTTGCTTCCTGAGGTCTTCTTATAAATCCCAAGATCAGACCTGCAGAGTAAGGGAAAATCACAAAGCAAAGTGGAAAACTGTCCCTGTCTCTCCCTCTTGTGGTGTCAGTTTTTCAGTTCATTAGGAAAAAAAATAAAACAAAGTACAACAGAGGAGCTAGAGCAGCAATTTAAGGGTTTCTTTATCTGAAAGGCTGTGATGTGCATTTCCCTGATCCTTTGCCTCTCTGATGTCTCAGGGTGGAACTGATGGGGGTTTTTTCTTCTCTATTTTTTTTCTATTCATGTGCCACAGGGTTAAAACCTATTCAGCTCTGTTTTTTGTGAAATTAGCTGTGAGTCATGGGGGCATGGCAGCCTTGGCAATCGAAGAGCACACTCAGGACAAGAAGCAAATACAGCTGTAAAGTACAGCCAGCGGGGGAAAATCAAGGAGAAATTACATTGGTTTAAAATAAGGAAAAATAAAGTGCATTTAAAATTAGGAATGTGAATTGGAAAATCCATCTGGACTTAAATCTCTGCAAGTTTAAGCGCAGATGTTCCTTTTTACAGCAAAGCTTCACAAAACTGGTGTACAGTCTCCACAAAGACTGCACCAATGGAGGATTTGTCCCTCCTCCCTTATGATGTGGGATCCCAGCCTGTCATCCAGATAATCATGGGATCACAGATTCATTGAGGTTGGAAAAGCCCTCTGAGATCATCCAGTCCAACCATTAACCCAGCACTGCCAGGTCCAGCACTAAAATATGTCCCTTTGTGCCACATATCCATGTTTTCTGACCACTTCCAGTCATGGTGATTCCACCACTTCCTTGGGCAGGATGTTCTACCCTTCCAGTGGAGACTTTCTTCCTAATAACCGAATTAAACCTCTCCTGGCACAACTTGAGGCTGTATGTGTAGGTGCAGAGGAAAAGTTTCCCTCCCACCACAGCCAGCTGCTGTCTTTATGCATTCCCTCGTCCTGTGCCCTGCAGGACAAACTGGCTCTGCTCTTTATCCAGATTAAATCAGCAAATTTGGTGCCAGCTGGGGATCCACAGGAACCAGCCTATCCATTCAAAAGGCCACCAGGGATTGAAATGATCCTCTCATCCAGCTTCCTAATTGTCTCTGCTGATCCTCCACACACCACACATTACCAACAAACCACCTGTAAGTTCCCTTGGAAAGCAAACCCAGACATTAAAATTCAGCTGCAATATGCTTGAGTGGGGATATTAAAAGGATTTAGACTATATCCAGTGTAGATTGTAACTTTTGATACAGCGCCTGTGGGAAATATATGTAAAGCTGTTAATATTTTAAAAGTTAAATAAGGTACATTGTATTGTTTGAAAGTATTAAAAAAAAACCCAACTAAACTCAAACTGCCTGTGGCTACAATTTGCATGTTTTATCAGTTACTTATTCCTTCAACAACGTGCAAAAGGATTGTTGAAAGCAGCTGACATGGCCAACCTCATGCTAATTAAAAGAGCTTTTAGAAATGGAACTGCTGGATGGTGGCTTGGTGAGTAAATTGTTTCACAGTCTGGAAAAAAAAAAAAATGCAAGAAATCCCAGAAGAGTTGAATAAAAGGAGGGAAAAATGTTTATCTTTCGAGAGGATAGGAAGAGAATAATTAATTAATTATCTGATATTAATAATCTGATTAGCTCGACCAGTCTGGCAGGGGCTGCTCTGGCCTGTCCTCTGCAGAAGTGCTGCACCACCGAGGTGAGATTACAGCAGCAGCTTGGTGATTGAATTAATGAAAATTGTATCACAACTATAGTGGCAAACCACTCAAGGCAAATGATTTTACAGCTTCCTAATGCATTTTATTTTCTCTGACAGGCAGGATCAGATTGCTTTTTCCATGATACATGAAAAAAATTAAAATATTTTTAGCTAAGGTGTTTACACATTTGGGGCGGCTTTTCTTCCTGTTGCTTTTGCAGAGGTGTTGTCACAGGCTCTGATTATCCCTGGCTGAATTCTGAAGGAAATGGTCTACAGAAGAGTAAGTGTTTGAAATGCTTTAGTCCATAAATCCAAGGCAGGAAACCTGGACTCTTGGGTGTCAAGGGGAAGATTTTCCAAGTCCTTTAATTTTTAGAGCCTCGGATTAATGCTGCTGTCCTGGAGGCAGCAAGACTCCCACTGTTCACTTCAGTGAGAGCCAACAGCAGCTTTAGAAATGACTGAAGTTTCTGTTCACTCCATATGATGCTGGATGAGCAGCAAATCTGCTGAGAGCCAAATTGGCAGGCAGAGGAAACTGAACTGTGAGTACATCCCAGTGCTCATCCCATCCCCTGTGCACAGAGATGGGACACAACATGGGCACAGCCAGCCCCACACGGGGATCCAAGCTGTCCTTGGAAGCCTGGTGGGGCAGGGTGGCAAGAAAATTGCAGAGCACACCCAGGGCACGTCCCCAAGACTGTTAATGTCATTTTAATGAGCTAAAAATGAGCTCCAACAAACACGATATGGATCCGTGTCTTGATTAGCAAGTTGCTCCTCATCTGTGAATACAGTCGGGTTTGCCTGGCAATTTCTTCTTCTGAAAAGGTACTTATATATTCACTTTTTGCCACTGGGAAAACTGATTGCTTTATGGATATTTTTGTAATGTATTAAATTTTACCTGAAAAAAAAAAAATCCCCTTTATATTCCCTTCCCCTTTTGTCTTCTGTGTCCTATAAATACTGGTGAAACCCCTAAACTGTTCAAATAAATACATTGTCATTTGAGGAAAAGAGATTTATCATTCTCATAATGTATTATTTATATTATAATATATTTCTAATGATTGTGTATTATTATATTAACAGCAATAATAATACTAGGAAACTTTCAGCCAAACTTAAAACACCCTTGATTACTCTTGCATTTCAACATTTCTGGGTTTATGTGTTTAATATGATTCTGTGTCCTTTCTTTTCAGCTGCAGGAGGAGATTCTCAGTGATTACACTGTGATTGCTGGTGCACTGAGGAAAAAATAACAAATAAAACCAAAGCAAGAGTTGGCAGCCAAAGCTCTGAATGAGCTGAATTCCCAACAAAGTTTTTGGGTTTTTTTCAAGTGAAGAAATATTAAGGACATGGGTATCATATTGGCCATTTCGATTTTAGCTTCCATGTTTTTCTGTGCTCAATTCCACAGATCATGCACAACCTCTGAGCCTTCATCTCTGGTGTGCTAAGTGTGGTCAGGATAAGGGGAAAAAGAGGTAGAAGCCATAAAGATGAAGAAATAAAGACATGAAAAGGCAGTGCAACCTTACCTATGTAATAAGAGAATTTAAGAAAGAAGAGTTTTTAATACTTTCCACATGATTTTACACTATTTCCATGTCCAGAAACCTCTTTAAAACTATTTAAAGGTTTTTTATTTAAACCTGTTCTCCACATCAAAGTCTATGGAGAGTAAAGAGGACAATTCAGGGTCAATACCAAACCAAGTCAGAGCCGCTTGCTAAGTTAGATGGAAATTACATAAGAAAAAGACAAGGGTCACAGTAAGAGTAAAAAAGGAAAAAAAAAAAGATATTGTATAAATTGGCTCCAGACCAATTTAGTCCAGCCCCATGCATCCTTAAACACCTGGAGAATAATGCCCAGTTTCACATTGAATTGGAGATGTTGCCGTGAGTGTAACAAATTCCAGCAAATCACAAGCTGGAATCAAAGTTTTCCACAGAGTCTTATGTTAACTTGAATAACATTAGAGAAAAAAAGTCTACTGAACTGAAAGAAATTGTCAGGAATTGTCCCAGCCTTCACCCCAGGTAAAGGATAAGTACAAATTCTCCTCTGTGGCACTTGGTAAGTAATTAGAGACATTCTGGAGGCACTCAAGCAGTGACATTTGCAGAGACCACTGGCACCACTTTTCTGTTTAGCACTCAGAAACTTTATCTCTAAAAGCTCATTATTTCAGAGCATTCAGAACTATAGGGCATGACTCAATAGATAACAGATTTCTTACCTGGTGTGTACTCTGCAAACCAAAGTCTCAAAATCTATGCCAGTATTTGATCTAGCAGTAAATACAAGGAATGCAAGTAGAAAAGCTGCTGAAAACAACCAAAGGAACTGCATTATAGATTAGTTTTTACTTTATTTCTGGGGAAAAAAATAATACTTCTTAAGAACATTGGAAACGTCCTATCATTCCATAGGGTTTGCAGAGTTATAAAGGGTTTTTAAAGTGGTGTTTTTAGCCAAATAAACAGTTTTGTGGCGGGAGAGGGGTTTATCTACATTAGCTTCAAAATAAAATTGTGCAATTGTATAATTTAAAAAGAAATAGGAAAAATATTATTGAAAAAAAAGAACAAATGAATGTGAAAGGAAAAAATTTAAATAGTTCAGGTTTTTTTTTTCCTGTAGAATATTTCAAAGTGAGTTAAATATGTCTCTGGATTTCCTCTAGTCATGAGACTGTAGAGATAATGGAAAGGAAGTCTGTGGTGTGTGGTTCTCCTCTGGTACCTCTGCTCTTACCAGCAATGTTTATTTACCCACCACAGTTAACTTTACACTGACTCAGGAAAAAATACTCATGACTGGAATTACAGTTATTTTGAATGCTGAAAAGGATGCAGACGTTTAAAAGGACATTTAACCAAGTTGTTTTGATGGTGACAAATGTAAATTTCAACAAGCTTGACTGGCAAACATTATCGAGCTGTCTTTTCAGGAAGAATTATTGATCTGCTCTTCGTGCAAATTCATGGTATCACTTCACCTTTGCATTCAGATCAGATTTTCTGAACCATGATCACCTCACCCTATTCTATTTCTTTTATTCTATTCTAACACTCTATTTGTTTTTGAACACATTTTTCTAACCATGCCCAGAATATTCGGTCCCCACAGTTACTCTCACACAGCCTCAGAATTTTCTTTTATTAAAATTCTCTTTACATCATCATTTTCTATCAGTAACAGTTCTAGGCAAAATTTCAAAATGCAGGTTTTTTTCAATAGAAAAACATATATTTATTTTTAAAAGTCAAGTTTTTGTAAAAAATATTTGGAAACAAAGACAAATAATGGTGTTTTGTGACCCAAAGAATCACTTCATTTTGTTATGCATCTGCTTTAAGTGTGCTCACTGGACAGAAATAATAATGCTTGATGGTTAGTCTATTTCAAGTGAGTTAGAATACCTTTTATTCAAACAATAGCAAACAGTTCCTTGGTGATAACATCGTTCCACTTCTTCTGCTCAATCCAGGGTTGTTTGCCTGAAATGCAAAGTTCTCTTACTATTTAATTACATTTTAAGAAACTTCAGCCTTTTAATTCTAATATTCTGAAAATTTACTTTTAGAAGCACAATAATAAAGAATTATTAATAGACTTATTCTCTATCCTGTAGAACATTAAATTATTATGCTAATGATATGAGTTATCACATTTCTCTAACAGTTTATTTTTGAGAGTGGTTACTGTAGGAGTTAAGGTTTATACATATCATTTCCCCCTTTCATGTTAGAATTTCTTTGGTGTATTTTGAGTGGCTGTCTCTGACAGACAAGAAAAAATATGTTGCAAAAAATGCAAGAAAACCACTTTGTTGCTCCCCTAAATAACAACAACTGATAATTTCATCCCTAATTTTGATTTTATGAGCTGCCTGCATTTTTAATAAATGCTATTTAACAATTTCACTTACTTCCCTCACATTTTCAGTCTCGGAAAGCTTCAAGAAAAGAATCTTTCACTGGAAAACATAAATTTGAAGATGCAGCTTTATAGACTCCATATCAGGACTCTGTCACCACATCCTGAATAAAGGACAGTCCCTGCTCCCAGTCCCTGATAGCCCTCTCAGAGGCTGGAGGATTCATTCGCTGGCAAGGTGGGTGATATCGACCTGCTGTTATTAAATCCTGTTTGATGGGATGCTTCAGAGTGTCATTTCATGAAAGGGCAGAGCTCGTCAGTCCATCAGCTCCTTTTATACCCCTGTTTGCTCTGTTTGCACAGCAGCAGAGACCTTCCAGGGGTGCCAGAAATGCTCCTGATGTCGCTGCCAGCAGCCCAAGGAATGGGGAAGGATGGCAAGGCTCAGAGCCCAGCAATCCCTTCAGTTTAGGCAGTGGTAAAAAACAGTAAATCGAGAGGGAATGGGGCACTCCTAGGGGAAAACCCCCCTCCCCAAAACAAACAAACAGAAAAAAAACCACAAAACCAATAACAAACAAACACAAACAAATACAAACAAAAAGGCAACACAAAACAAAAACATATCCCTTGAAAAGCATTTCTTTCCAGAGCTTGGAGTTCAAAGCTCAGGAGTTAACAGCTTTGAGGACAAAATTTCAGCAAAGTCAAAATATGCAGAGCATCACTGGGAGAATCTGTGTCAGAACAAGGGTTCTACTTTGTTTGCCTTTTCCTAAAGCAAAGCTGTCTTCTCCTAAAGAGAATGGTATCACTGAAACAAAACAAGAAGCTCAGTTAAAACTTTTCAGGTTAATTTTTCAAATTATCCAATTCCTTCCTCTCTCATCCTCCCACCAAAAGCCTTTTCTCAAACTCTTCGCAGCAGTGATGGCCCTTGAAGGACCTCCTTTTCCTCTGGCTGTACCTGGCCAGCTGAAGACTCATTTGTTCAGTGATAAATTCCATCCCAGGTGATGTCTGTGGGCAAACTGCTGTGTTACTTTGTGCCCTGGGCAGATAATTTTGTTCCTGTCTGGATCATTCAGGGAAATGTTGTACAAACTCTGCAGACTGAGCCTCAACGCAGGTTTTGCTGCAGTTTTCCACCAGCACAGAGGTGCATAATTAAATCCCTTCAAGCACAGTAATCCACAGCCCCAGCTATCACCACAGTCCCATTTATCACCCCTACTGTTGCTTTCAGGCATCTTTTTTTAATTCCAGAGGTTGAAGGCTTCCATATTTCTGCAACACATTTAAAACTGAGAATAAATTCACCTGAAAGAAGAAGGGGGGAAAAAAAAAGCATGCAGCTAAAGGAAAATAAAAGAAGCCAGAAAATCTGACAAAGCTGTAAGTGTGCAATGGTAATTATCCAGCTTTAATACTAGCATCAAGCCTATAATTCCCTGGAAAGATCCATAGAAATCTATAGGAAATAGGACTTTACCAGTTCATAGGTTAAAGTACACTGTGATTAGAAATGCAAATGCAGTTTGGATGGATATCACCATCTCACCCTGCCTGACACTTTCAGTTCTTTCCAGAGGTTCCAAAGGCCTATGGAAAGAAGCTTTAGTCAAGGAACTACTCAGCTGGAAAGAAGAATGGTTCCTTAACACTTCACTATTCATTACTGCCTGCCAGTAGGAGGCCAGGATCAGCTGAAGTGCCCTTAGTCTTTGGATATTAGCAGTTTCCTGAATTGTTTCTAGCATCTGCTAGAATTTAAAGCATTCCCAAGCCCACTCTTTATTGCCCTGGTGTGCTGGCTACCCAGAAGCCAAAAGAGCAGCTATTGTGTCTTAAACAAGTAGCAGTCATCTTTGATCCTGAACATTTCCAAAGTATCACGGGTGCAAAACAGCTGTTTCCCCAGTATTTGCCCTTCTTTAAAAAAATAAAATAGCAGCAATAATGTATCCCTTTCAAAAATAATTAGCCATTTGGGGAATTGCTGGTTTCTATATTTAAGTTTTTGAATCAAATCCATTGTGATTTGCAGAGAGCAGAACATTACACGTTCTGGTAGCTGGATAATAGGATCTGTGCTCTGGGGACTTTTCTGTCTGTCCCCACGCACAGATGTGCTTGTGGCAGGGACCACAGGGGGGATAAAAATCATGTTTCACAGGAACACCAAGAAATTAATGGGCACAAAGACCTCAAAAACAATGCTCCTAGCTCAAAATAATGACCCATTGACAGGATCACATTTTGGGAGAAAAAAAGCGATAACTTGTAGTATTTCTGTCCAGGGATTAGAACGTCCTTGGTTCTGTGCCCAGGGCTGACACTGGCCTTCTGAATGACTGTCAGTCACTTTGCAGCTATATGTCCCAGCTCCCAATTTTAAAAATTATTCCAGTTCTTTGTAACACACTCATTGAGATCTGCTGATAAAGTCCTTTTATTCTTGGTAATAATTGCAGAGCTTACATTATCATCTTGGGCATGCACGAATTTGCACACGCCTCGTTGAATGACAAGTTTTATCCAGCACTGAGTGTGGTGGCTCCCTCTGAATGTATTGCCTTGTCTTCCTGTTGATCCTCCTCTGCCATTATCTCACTGTTTAATTCATGAGGACCTGGTTATGAAAACTGGCTATGAAAACTGTTGTTTCAGTTTATGAGAAGAAGTGTTACTGTTTTGGGATAATGGGTATCCTAAATTTTGGCTTTACTTTTAGTTTCAGTACTGGGGATTGGAGCATCTGTCATTGGGGAGGGGCTGAGAGAGATGGGACTGCTCAACCTGGAGGAATTAAGGCTCAGAGGTGTTTTTTCCATGCATGTAATTAGCAGTGGTGTTCAGTGATGGTGTGGGAGGCACTGCTTGTGCTGGTCACTGTGGGGAAACTGCTCTAGAAACAGTGGCAGCAAGAAATGGGAGGGCAAGGGTGAGATGCAGCCTCTGACACGAGCAGAATAACACAAGTTCTGACTGCCTGGCTCCCACTGAAGTTTATTAAGTGGCTGAAAAATGATAAATTGCTTTAGAGATGTACAGAGTGGATCAGCACGGATCCAGCCCTTTTCATTACACAGAAAGTAATTACAAAACCCCACACCCCTAATTTTCTTAAATCCAGTGCCAGTTTTGGTGTGTGTTTGTGTGGAGTTGTATTGAATCAATAGGTACACTGAGAATACAATTCACTGCACCTCATGCAGTTGAGAACCGAGAAATTTAAAGACTATTGGTGTGTGCTTCTACACATTTAGGGGTTTTTTTACATTTGTATACTTATGTCATTTTTATCTTCCACACTCTCAATTTAAAAGAAGTAGTTAAAGCAATATAAATGTTCTGGCCTTTTTTTTTTTTTTCCCTAGATTCTCTTTAAAATTAACAAAATTTTTGGATGGAGAATGAGGAGCATGTACAGAAAGTTGAGCTAAATGTTTATTGTATATAAAGTGATTAAGGGGAACACAATTCTACTTTTTAACATCTACTTTTTAAGTCACCTTAAATGGGAAGAAAAGCCTCTGGATTCTGTATTTCTCTTCAACAACGAACTAAACCAGTCAGCACCACTTAGATCTGTCCTCAAAGACAGAGTTTCTCTCCTATAATCTCCCTGTTTAATGCATTATAGTCAGAAATATGGCACGGACAATTTAAGAGACCTGAACATCCTCAACGCCCGAGCACAAACCTTCCAAGAAGTTTTTTTCCTTTCTCTTGTTTTGCCTAAGCCTTTCTCGCCTCACTGCAGGGCTGCATTTTTCAGCCTATCCTCTCAGGAATAATTGCACAGTTTTAAAGGATTTGCAGAGCACTTCATCAAGATTTGACACCCCTATATTAGATCTGATGATAAACATCACACCCAGGCCTTGCTTCCATATAGCCAAATAAACAAGATCATAAAGACCATTTGCATTCTTCCCACCTGGCTCACTTCCCTGTGCTTGAATTATTGCTGTGCTCTGTGTTTGCTTTGGTTTAGGCAGCCAGGCAAGGATTATATGCCTCAGTGCAAGATATTTGAATTTCTTTTTATTTCCCTGGGGTGGATGTCAATGCCACAGACCAGAGCTGCTCTGTCTGGAGAAAACTGACCCCAGCTCCTGGTGGTGGAAGGGAAAGCCTGTGCAGGGATGGTTATCAGTGTGTCCTCCGATGCTCTTTCTCCTTTCTCTGCTCAACAGTTTTCACACAGGTTATACATTAAAGAAACTTTTCTCTTTCTAGGAAGGGGATTAATTTATCCATCTTGGAAGACAAGTTTTCAGGCTTTTGTCCATAGCTGGTGGATACACAGGCACAGCAAGAGAGACCTTCACAGTATCAATTATCAGATTTGCTTTTAATGTCTTGGATTAATATATGAATGCGCCCCAATTTGAGATGAGGGGATTTAGGGAGGGTATAATGGTCATGTCTATCTCTTTGATTGCCCAAGACAGCACATTTAAGTTGATCCTTTGTCCTTTTCTGTCTGAGTTGTGGAAGTGCTCATTAGTCAGAGCTGTAGCTGGAGCAATGAGCATGGAATTCAGGAGGACAACCCCAATCAGCCAGGCAGGATTCACAAGGAAAGGTAATGAACATCTCTTTTATAACTGCTCATGTGTGGGAAAACAGGTGAAGCAAGCCAGGCAAACCTCCTGGGGACCTGTGTGGGGAGGTTGGGCTTGTTTTGCAAATGTATCAATGCCCCTAATTCGTGTCTGTGTTAGAGCCTGCAAATCCACTTTAATTTACACCTTAGACCATCAGACTGCAAAACATCACCGCTACTGAAAAACTGGTGTCATTTTCAGCTGACTTGCTCTATCAGATAAGGTCTCCTGGCCTTGTGGAGATGGAGTGCAGGGGAAAGTAATTAAACAAGTATTCGGTGAAGGGCTGTGGCCAAGTCTGTAGTTTAAATCATGGCATAACTTGATTTCTGTGTTGTCTTTGTGGCCTTATGTCGCTGTGTTCCTACTGAATCTTTAAATTAAAATAAACTTTATAATAAAGAGGGGAAAGCCTTTTCCAAGTGGTATACTGCAAAAAATGTGTAACAGGGGGAAGAGCCTTAAGTATCTGTTTGGGAAGCTGGTTTAAAACTTAATTCGTTAAATTTACCTTTTATTTTTATTACCGTAACTATCAAACACACACTCTGCTTCTGACAGAAACTCTAAACTCTCAACATCCTTTAAAAATTTTCCAGAGTGTCTATTATTTTATTTTTTTTGCATGAAATAGTTATAGCAGCATAAATTCTAAATAACGGGAGACGCTCAAAGCCACCATCTACCAAACTTAACAACCCATGCTAATGGCAACTTTGAAGCCACCTTCTTTACTTTCTGAAAAATGGCTCACAAAATGGGCAGGAAATTACTGTCTTTCACACAGCTGTAGAACATGCGAGGTGGAGACCAGCAATTAAAGTTCTTAAGAGGAGGGCAGTGCCACTCTCTGCCCTTGTGAAAACCTTCCAAACACATCTCAACTTTGATCCATCACTGACAAAGAAAATTGCAGGTTTATGGGGGAATTTGGATGCCTGGATGTTGCTGCAGTGAGATGTGGCACAACTGTCCTCAAGGTATGGAATTTTAGGAGCTGCACTTCCAGCGTGGGCATCACATTGCAGCAGCCACTCATCCCTATGGCAGCCCTTCTTCTTTTCACACTAGAGAATTAGTATTAGGAATTCATCAACAATGCCTTTGCAAAAAAAAAAGGATAAATATCTTCTTTGCTGGGATGTTCACTGGTTACTGTTGTTGATTTATGCCTGCTTTATCTGCTGTGTCCTGAACATAAACAGTGAAATGGATTAAAAGAAAATCAGTCATCCTCACCTCACTTGCATCTAGAAAGCCAGAGGAAGACTCTTCAAAGATTTTCTCTTCTTTTCATTTTTATTTTTGATGAGGTTTTTGATTTGGGTTTTTTGGTATGTTTTTATTTATGTCTGTGGTTGGAAAACCTGAGTGGATACATATTTGTGGGAAATCAGCTTCTTGCCCTTAAGCTGCAAACATGTATCATCATTGCAAATTTTTTGTCATTAATTTTTTATTTCAAGCTTTTATTAAAAATAAACAACTAAAACAACCTTTTACTTCAAAACAAATGAATATGTTCAGTTTTAGATCCAAAAGGCTGTTGTGGAGGTATTTCCAGTTTGACAAACACTTGTGGAAAATGAAACCCTGTGACTCAAATGTTTTCTGCTTTTACAAAAATGCAGTATTTCACTGTGAGCACCTTTTGACAGGGGAATTTCACTGTGGAACTCAATTCACACCCAAAAATTTCCAGATGCGGTCACTTACTCTACAATGAAGAAATTAAAAACCTTTCTCATGCCTCAATCAAAACTAAGCACAGATTTCGGGTCTATTCCAAAGAAAATGCAAATTGAAATATAAAACTTATTTTTTCCAACATGAAAAAAAAAATAAGAGAACTCAGGGCCATATCTGTGCTGTCTCACATACTTTTATCACAGCATTTCCTGCTTTTCTGTATTTATCACATTCTGCTGACCTGTGTGTTTTGGGGAGTTGGCACCCAGCACCTGAGCAGGCAAAGAGCTCACCTGCAGGGCACCTTTCTTTTTATCCACAGCCCCACAAATTACTTCCATTTTCTCCTTCTGCTTTTGGTTTTTACGCTGTGGTTCACAAAAGAAATAGGGTGCAAAAAGTGGCATTTCAAATACATTTTAGAAGCTGAGGATTACCAAAATACCACATTCTGTCAAAATGCTAAGAAGGCATTTTTCATGTGAGGCGTGAGAAATAATTAATTGTGTTTCCTAATGTTATCTTTTGGCCATTACAACTGTTGGAAATTAATGAAAAATATGTAGGCATTCTGCTGCCTAAGCAGGTATCCTTTATTTTGTGTTCTCATGGGCTGGAAGCTGCCAGAAGAGATCAGGGCCCCTCTCTGCACGCCAGAACACCAGCACAGAATATGCAATAATTTGTCTTAAAAGATTACTGCTCGGCTGTAACACGAGAAGGCATCTGGTTAAGAGCTCTTGAATCAGAATTTAATCAGCCAGGAAAGGTAATGAGGGAGAGAAAAGAAATATCATTACCTCCACCTTGGATGGGGGTCTAGGAAAAAGAAACAAAGTGCCTACATTTTATCCACAAGGTCTCAAGTGGTGTTTAGACGTCCTGTGGATCAGAGCAGCACCCCAATTAGAAAACAATCCCTTCTGTGGCTGCTATGAAAATATATAGAAAAAGCCTTTTCTTTCATCAGGACTTTCTGGAAAAAATTCTCTAAAAATAAAGAAAAATACAAGCAGAAAATATTGGAATAACACCTGTTTTCTCATTTTTTTAAAAAATTTCCTTAAATAACCAATGTTAAATCCTCTTAGGTCGTTCCACAGTTAAAAAGAGAATACCTCTTTAGAAAATTTTTTCTCTTTTAGGAAGATGACCATTAATTAAAAAATGTCAAAAAATGACCACTCCAAAAGCTAGCTTTATTACGTCATTTTGAGATTGATTAATTAAAATATAAGAAATTTTTTATAATTTTTAGGCTGATTTTTTGTCAGACGTCATATATCTCACAGCCCATACAATCATGGTTTTTTTTTTCTTTTCCCAATGCCTTAAGTTTTTCTGAAACAAATAATTGAGAAATACACTCCATTTTCATCTGAAGTAATCACAAGATGTAAATGGAAAACTTTGCTGATTTTTAATCAACATCACTCTTATAGAATTGTTCCTTAGTTATAATCTTATACCATGCTTATAATTTCAATATCTAAGCTCTAACTTGTGGCTGCTGGTTCCTGTTATTTCTCTGGCTGCTACATTTGAAATACTGAAATGAAAAAAGGCAGGGGAAAGCCCTGGCAGACTGAATTTGCTCTTTATTATGATATTTAATTATACACCATAATCAACTCACTTCTTGATCTTAAATTAAAAGTGTTTGAGTTCAACTCATTTAGCTTTATGTTTAAATTTTTGCTCAGCTACACAAATTGAACTCTAAAAACTTCCAACTTAAAAGCTTTTTTTTTAGCTTGAAATATTACTATTAGAANTGATAATAAGTGGTTTTCACAGACAAAGTGGTATGTGCCCCAGGGTCTGTGCCTGATTATGGTTTATTAATTTAACAATTAATAATAGATGTCCGCTTCATCTTGCTAAATGGCTTGTATATATCTCCATTATTAGCAGTGAATACATTAATAAAGGTGCAATGGCAAGAGCAGAGACATATGTGGGTAGGTAAGCTAAACTTGTCTCCTTTTTTTCCTTTTCAAATTCACTGCTTCAAAAGCTTTTCTTGGCACAGAGAGAGATCTTTTTAGACTAAAAGGAGCAGTTTTGTTCTTTTTTAGACCAAAAAGAGCAGTTGTGTTTCTCGGGAGAGCAGGGGAGCCTCTGAAGTGGTTTCGTTCAGAGACAAGCACGGCGTTTTCAGGAATAATTCTGTTCTGAGTCAGTTCAGCAGCAGTAGTAGAGTAACTGGGCAAATCCAGAGTCCTTCTGGAACAACAGTTATGGGACATGGAAGCAAAGAGACCTTTCAAAAGCCAACCAGGAGGAAGGATCAGCCCAAGCCAGGGTCCTGTGTGTAGCAGCAGATGTCTGAAGGATAATTTTAGACCCAGGCGAGCATCTGGTGATGTTTTCCAACTATATTCTTCCATCTCTGAAATTATTTGCTTCCCAGAGCTTCCCAAACTAAACTGTTTAAAGACTCTCATTCTACTGCTTGGAGGAGAAAAAATAGTCAATGGGGAATGTGTCAAACATGGGATTGCACTGAGATTAGAGCTGTCTTCTAAAGCAGCGCTGGAATTCTGCCCTCAGGGCCTGTTTGGCAGTTCCTGAGATAAGTCTGGTTATTGTTTCATGCCACGTTCGGCAACAGTCCAGAGCAGAAGGGAGGAAAATGCACCTCTCTCAATCCAGTAAGTGATCCTCAGGAGGTGATCTCAGAATGACTTTTTGCCTTTTTT
>VZRF01002868.1:248640-263111 GCA_013396875.1 Vireo altiloquus | reverse complement strand
GGCAGGGGACAGCTCGGCTGAGGTGGTACTGGGGTGGCCAGAGGCAGCCGAGGTGCCGGCACCGTCCCTGCAATCCCCAGGAGTACATCCCTCCCTTGCTCCTCCCGAGGCCGGAATGAGCCATCCACGGGCCCACAGTGCCTCTCAGTGGCCACAGGAGCCAGGGACCAAGCTGGAGGCTCCGCAGGGACTCACTGCTGGTGCCGCCCCTCGCAGGTGAGTCCCCTGGGCTGTGGAAAGCCATCGCTGGGTGCCTAGAGAGCTACCAGCACCGCAGTGCTGGGGACCCCCATGCCTCCACTCTCAGGTATGACCTTGGGTGGTCTTTTCTCCTTTGGTGCTCAGCTATACCTCCCCAGCAAAGCCTCCACTGACACACACTCCTTCAGAGAAGGTAATGCCAGCATCTGCTCCCAAGGCATCGTCTGCTTTCACCCCTCAGCATCACATAGGCAATGCAGCCAGCATCAGCCATCACTGACAGCAGACAGTGCAGCTATCTGGGCCTACATCAGTCAGTAAGAAGCCCTGACTCTATCAGCTTCCCACTCCCCCTTGCCCTCAGCAGATCCAATACCTACAGGTGGATTTTGTGGAAGAGTTTAACAATCCCACGGTGAGTCCAGTCTTTACCCAGTTGTGGCAAGATATGTCCAAGAGCATCTGATCTAAAAGGAAAGGTGACCAGGTTAGTGTGATCCAACATGGTGAGTATCCACCCCCACCCCAATGGGGTTTGTGGTCCCTTCTGCCCGCTTATGCAAGCCCTCAAAGGAGACTTTCCCCTAACAGGGGAAAATAAGGATTTTGGGGCGGGAGAAAGGCCTTTTACTTGGTGATGGTGCCATCGATGTCTGAGATCACCACTTTTTCATTCCAGTTCCACAGGTAGATGGTGGCCTCACAGCGGCACGTGCCCTGGTACTGAGTCGTCACACTGAATGCCACCTCGTTGGGGCCATCCTGCAGATTCAACTTTCCCTGGGGCAGAGGGGCAGCAAAAGTGTTATAACAGCACCAATTCACACCAGTCCAAGGCTTGCCAGAGGCCAGACTTCCACCTGGCCAGGCCAGAGACCCCAAGCCTCTACAGGATGGCCAACCAGGGTAAAATACTCGGATGTCCTATGAAAACACGAGGTCAGGAATAGAGAAGTCCATGTTTAAGGGTTGTCTCACCCCTACACACACAGACAGTGAAGGTGAAGGAATAAATACATACAATTTGTTCAGAGGAGAGCCGGAGGGATTTCTTGTAGGTTGGTGGAGGTTTCTGAGCAGGGGCCTCCATTGCCAGTATGTTCTCAGGGTCCAGAAACTGATTATCCCTGGATGACTTGTTTTCCTCCTGCCTACATAAAGAAGGGAAGGGGTCAGCCAGAGTCTTAACAAAGCTTTTTAACCTCTTTGCTTAGGCAAACTTAAGAATAATTAGTGATGTAGGAGAGGAGACCAGGAATATCCAGACTCCTGAAGGTGACCTGGGAAGGAGGCACTCACCTCTGCTGAGCAGGGTCAGGCTGCAGCATTCCCATGTTGGGTTTCCCTGTCTTGTAGGGTGGCAGAGGTTTCTGAGCAGGGGCCTCCATTGCCAACGTGTCCCCAGGGTGCTGGGACTCATTGTCCCTGGATGACTCCTTTTCCTCCTGCCTACACAAAGAAGGAAGGGGTCAACCAGAGTCTTAACAAAGCTTTCTACCCTCCTTTTTCATGAGGCAAACTTAGGAATAACTAGTGATGTAGGAGAGGAGGCCAGGAGTATCCAGACTCCTGAAGATGACCTGGGAGGGAGGTACTCACCTCTGCTGGGCAGGGTGCCCACGCTGCAGTATTCCCATGCTGGCTTTCCCTGGCCTCGGCTGCTGCTGCAGGCAGAGAGGGGTGTGCTGGTTTAGGATGAAGTAAATTTCCTTCAGAGTGGCTGGTATGTGTTCTGGATTTGAGCTCAACACAGTGTTGATAACAGAAATGTTTCTGTTACTGCTGAGCAGTGCTTGCACAGAGCCAAGAGCAAGAGTGGGGGCTGCTTTGCTTTTCTTCCAGTTGGAACAGCAATGCCAACAGAGGCATCACTGCAGTCCCTGCCTTCACAGGGACCCTGCTGGTGGAAGAGTAAGCACAGCCTGGTGCTGTGGTGGGACAGGAAGACCAGCAAGCACACGTGGTGCCCAGGGACCTGGCATGATGGACACATGGCAGGAGGTGTCACCACTGCAAGGTCCACATTACTGTATTACCAGGTGTTGCTCTGCTGCTTAGGCATTAACAGATCAAAGGTGACAGGTAGCAACCTTAAGAAGTCACCTTGTCAGGTCCTGGATGTCCTCATAGCCAACCTCAGGCCATCTCCAGGACCCTGCTCCCACCCTTGGCAGTCAGCAGAATGATGCATGTACCCTGGGGACGTGGTTGTCATATCCACTGCTGCAAACATACCCTCTCTGCTGGGAATTCTCTCCTCTTCCAGGAGATCCACCACTTTCTGTCTTTCTTGGGCACGCTCTCCTTCACCAATTCATTGATGATGCTCTGTGAACATGGCAGAACATGGCAGGAGGTCAGTCTTCAGCCCAGGCCCTGCTGAGAATCATAGTACAATACATCATAAATGTATTGTACCACTGACCTCAGGAATGTTCCTCTGGAAAGCCTGCAGGGACAGGACTATAGGACCAGCCACTTCCCAGCTGTAATACCTGGAAAAAGCAAGAGGGATGGGCACATCACCATCCTGCCGTATGGCCAGGTCCCACAACTACTTTGGTACTGTCACAGTCTGGGATGGAGTCACATTCCTACAGGAGGATTTCCATAGGAACAAAGGGGCTGTGCTGTCCATTGTGGAATGAAGCAGCAGGAAGAGCAGGCCACTTACTTGTTGTTGATCATTATCACCAGGTTCGGGTCACTGACGAGCCTTGGATTCTCAGCAAACTGCTGGTAGGAAACTATGTGCTCCATGAACTTCTCTGGTGGGACAGAGGCTGTGTCATGCCTTTGGAGGATAGAAAGGATTTTGGGGCTGCAGGTTCCCCTCCCACCTACCATGAGAAATCTGCCTGTTGCCCTTGAGGCCCCCGCACAGTGACAGGGCAACTGTGGGCATCGAGTCAGAGTCCATGGGGCGGTTGGCAGGCATCTGGACACACACAGGGCTACTAGGGTCTGTCACAGGCCTCAAACTCTGCTCTGTTTCACTGCCAGCAAGGGAAGAAATGGTGATGACATCAGAGAATAGCTTTAAACATACCTCCATCCTTTGAGCCAGGGGAATTGCTCTAAAACATATGAGCTTGGCCAAATGTGGCAACTCATACCTCCCAGGGAGATAAAGAGCCACAGGCTTCTTGTCCGGCTCAGAGAAGTCTTCCACGTAAATGTCGCAGGGACTCAAGTGAGGGCTTCTTTTGGTGGATCCTCAATGAACAGACAGAAGAGAGAGAGCTTAGCTGTATCGTCTTTTCAACTACCCCACCATCTATCAAGAAAGCCAACAGCATTTTCCTCCATCATATCCATGTACCATACAAACAGGACAGCCATTTTCTACTGGAAAAGCTGCTGTAAGTCAACAACAACAGAAATGCCTCAAGACACCTGCACTATCATGATCCTTAAATACACTGTCAAGGGGGGCACATAAATGCTTCTCTGTGATTTACACTGACTTGGCATGCTCAGGATGAAGACACAAGTGAGGCCAGGTGCTGTCAGACACTTTAAGTTAAGGTAGGGCCTGTACTGCTGAGAAATCTTCTAAGTATGCAAAAGCACAGACATCCAAAGGAGGACTGCAGGGAATATAAGACAAGAAAGACTTCCTGGGAGCTGGGGGGTCACTGAAAGGTGGACACCTAAGGGATGTCTCTTTAAAGCAAAGGAGCTGGTAGCACACAGAGAAGGCAAAGTAAACACACCACACCTGGAAGTCATGGAGTTACACTAAATGGACAACCCAGGAGGTCATCTGAGTCAGACACATCTACAGGCTCAAACACCACTTCAGGCAGCACCAGTCACCCTCTCACCTTGCCTTCTCTGCCTCTCCAGCTGGGACTTGGAGCCTTCTGAGCCTGACTGCCTTGGAGCAGTGGCTCCCTCATAGGGCTCCACATCTGTCTGAACCTCTGGCACAACACTAACATCTCTCTTCTGTTTCTCTTCTGGGTTTGAGTGGGCCCCCAAAAATCTCTTTGCCTTTACAGCATGGAAGATGTCCTTCAGCCTGAAGATACTGTTCCCAGCCTGGGGTGCAAGCGTTGGCTCAGTAACAGACACAGACAAGGAATGGGGTATGCCCTTTGACCCTGCTGGGCTTGAATCCCTTCTTGGACATTCAGAGGTGGCAACAAGAGGGGTTGCCTCATCCACTGGGACCAGTGTCGCAGAGACGGTGGTTGCTCCAGCAGCAATGATCTTTGTGGGCTTGGCTCGTTTAATTCGCATGAATTTATTCACCTCAAGGAAAGCAGAGGAACAGGTTTGAGGATGAGAAGTTGCCCAAAGCATCACACAGAAGAGGACAACTTCCTTAAGGCTGCCTGGCCACAGCCTCCTCTGATTTCTGTAGGTCTTTTGGATGCCCATTCCTAGCAAAAGAGCAAGAGCAGGGACTCACCTGAGGGAGCTTTCCCCAGGTCCACTTCACATGGGATTCAGCCGCTAGAGCAAAATTCTCCTGCGATCTGACCTCCAGTTCAGAATCACTTTTGGGAGAAGATGGATGGCTCAGCACAAATCTGCAGGAAGAGAAGGTGATGTGGGGCCTCACCTACACTACAGCCCTATGCTCTCCTATCAGCACAAGGATATCTGGGGCCAAGAACCCTGTAAGGCTGGTTTTCCATAAAGTCGCTTCTACCCTATAAGATTGTCACTCCCAAAGGACCAAGATCTATGAAAGCTGAGGCCTGAGGAAGCAAAGTTGCCAGCAGCTGCCCAGAGCAGCTCAGCAGCAGAGAGTTCTGTGTACATAGGTTTCTCACACCCGTGACCATGGCCACAAGTGTCCCTTATGGTCTCTGAGCTTTCCTCCACCAACACCATATCAGGCTAGGAAAACCCTCCTCTGCTGACACCTCCAAGTCATACCACCTTTCCTGCCATGAGGCACATGTCCTGCTCTCACCAGAGCTGAGCAGAACACCTTGGCTCTGCCCATTACCTGTCCATTCCAAGTAGCTCCCCATCAGAGTACGGGTGTATCTCTTGGAGCTGCAATGACTTGGTTTCTTCACGGAGATCAGCAAAGGATGAATGTGCTGCATCACTGCAAAGGAGCAAAGAGAGGGCGCTTGTGCTGCTCTCAAGCAGCAGCCTCCTCTCCAGAAAGCTGGCAATACCATCTTCACCATTCCCCCTGGCTCTCTACTCCACAGAAGACTGGGCTCCAACTTGCAAACACCTTCCCCCTGTTTCAGTACTACTGGGCATCACCAAATGAACCCACAGGCTTGACCCCCTGCACCACCCTGCCCAGACAAAGCAGCTCACCTTCGGACTGGCAGTTTGCGTGGCTCCTTTTTGGACACATCGCTTTTGGTCTCATCACAGCTGTCAGAATCCAACTCCAACACCTCCTTCTTCTGGGACCTTCTCTTGCGTCGCCTCCTTTTGCGCAGGATCAGCCCAGCGGTGGTGGCCTCCAGCTCACGGGAGGGCTGAACAGCCTCCTTTGACCTCTGTGCCTTGTAGATGGGGGATGTGCAGAGGAAGAAGGGGATGCTGCCCTGGAACAGGGATGGGGAAGAGCCCATCAGCTCCCTCCAGGACCCTCCTTTTCAGCCTAGCAGCTCCTTGCTCTCTATGGAGCATACTATGGAACAGCACAACCAACACCACCAAGCCCTCAGCTCAGGGGTGGTTTTGTGGCCTGGCCTAAAAAGAAAGGATTTTTACCTACAACATGTGAATAGAAGAACATTAGGGTGATCCAGCCACAAGCTAAAGACATCTTTAACACGAGCAAGGAAAGACAGGCAGGAGATGGCACCACGAGACCAGAATTACCAAGGCTGCAAATGGGATTTGACTCCAGAGCCCCTTCCTACTCCCAAACTCAGCCCAAGCCAGCAGTGACCACAAGTCTGCCTGAGAGAAGAGCTGCTGGGATTTCTGAAAGCCACAACTAGTCCCATCCCACTTCCCATTGGAGCGGGCAGCCTGCCACAGCATCTGTCTCATTCTCATCGCTGTCACAAGATCCCCCAAGAGACCAAGCTCCAAGATATCCGCCTGTCTGGCCAGCAGCCATGCCCATTGATGGAGACCAGTCTGGGACGCGGATATTTGGTCTAATAGTCCCTCAGGGTGCTCCACCACGCACGATACAAAGTCCTTTGAGCAGGAACCTTTCCAGACACAGAAAACATCAGACAGGACAATGGAGTCAGTCTGGGGAAGAGTAGCATTCCAAACCATATTTACATCATTCCACCTCAACCCCACACTTCCAGGTAGTCACAGTAGGACACAGACATACAGCACCTCCTCATCACCAACCTCATGCTCCTCTAACTCCTCGACAAAGAAGGCCTCTCCATTGTCTCCCAGCTTCATTTGCAGATCCACAGGCTGTCCGTTGATTTCAATGTCAACCTAGCAAGGGACAGAAGCAGCCTGTCCATCTGAACCCCCTCATCCACTGGAGAACAGGGGCACTTCCTGAGGAAGGGGATGGCTTGAAGTTGCTCACAGGGCTGACAGCCACACAGCCTTTGAGGAAAGGGACCTCTCCCAGTTTTCCTGGAGAGCACATTCCTCCTCGGAAATACATGGATTCCATTTAGGGGGGATCCCTTCAAAAACTTGGCAAGCACCCCTTTCAGTGGGCTCCCATGCCCCTCAAACAAAGTCTTTCCATAACCTGTGGGTTATAGAAGATCCTGGATCTGGAGACACTGGAAAGGAAGCATAGCCCTGGGGCAGGCACCACTTACCACCTTCTCCCTGGAGCGCAGCACTCCCAGCTTCCCAAAGCGCACGTGAAACGGGGAGCACTTGAAGGAGTTGTCAGGCTGCCTCACCACGACCACATCGATGCAGCCCGACAGGGTTGCAGGGTTCAGATCCCGGTACAGCTCCCTCACCGTGACAAAGACGCTCTCAGCCAGCTGCCCCACGTAGTTCATGGTTTGAGACTGCAAGGGAGAGACAGGAATAGACTCAGGTAGCGGAAGGGAATTTCAGCAGCTAAAGGCAACAAGAGTTTACTGTAGGAGGGTCACGTCATGGCTGCACACACAGCCCCATCATGGGGACAGGTAAGCGAAACTGAGGGAAACACCTGAAGGGCCTTGATAAAGATCAGTCAGGGCCTCTGTGATCACCAGAAAACAGGACAGAAGCCAGAACATGAGCTACTGCATCCAGCTTGGAGGAGAGATGCCCTTGCCTTTGGGACACAACATCACATTTGCCCCTTGGAAGGGAAAATACAACCTCACAGCAGCACTGCACAGTCAAGCTGTCAATATCCTGTTCAAACAAGAATTGGGCTGGCAGGATACCTCCTGTCCTGCACCATCCTTAGAAACTCCCAAACAACTCAGGGCAGAGAGGTGGGAAGTCCGAGCTCCACCATACACCACACATTCACTTTGAACAAAGTCCAAACCTAACATTTCCCACTCGAAGAGAAAGGCACTCTACTTAGGCATTGCAGAATTGGCCAGACATGACTCTTGTACAAGTCAGAACTCTTGTGCTGACAGCACAGCCAGGTGATGGTGTGATGTCCCCAGGGACTCACCACAACCCCCAGTGCACACTCAACCCAAAGGGCAGCTGGAGGAAGTTGGTTCCTTACCCAAAGGGATGATGACAAGCCTGTGCCATGCGACAAGTCCCCTGCCCCAGCAGGTACCCAGCCTCTCTGATCCGTTTTGCACAAGCTTGGCCCTGTCCCATTCCCAGACATTTCTCCTGGAAGGCAGTCTGAGTGAGCAGACGTGGTTCCTGCTCCATGCCCAGTCCCCCCCCTCTTCCTAGCAGCCAGGAGTAAGCCCAAATCCCACATCCTCTTCGGGGGTTGACAGCAGGGAAGTGCTAGCCAGCTCCCGAAGCTTCGATGGCTCCATCAGCTGTGCTGTGAGTGGGGCCAGGGTCACAGGGCCACTCACCAACCTGCTGAGCCCAGCTTTCCCAGGCATTGCTGCTGGGGCGGGCAGCCCTCCAGCTGCCTTCCCTGCTGTGCCGCACGGCCTGGCAGCAAACAGGAGAGAGCTCCTCGCTGCACATGGGGGGAGTTTTGGAGAGGAGAAATGATCAGATTGACCCTGATGCTCCCAGGGCAGCAGTGATGAGCTCCCAGCTGAGATACACACTGACACAGACCTTGAAAAGTGCACAGGGAAAGTCCTGGGCAGAGAAATCCTGTAGGATTTGGGGTGGGGGCTTGGAAATTATCCCCATATATGATGCACTGAGCACCACCTTCATGGTGAATGCAGGGTGCAATAGCTCAATGTAACAGTGCAAAACAAGTGCCAGGGCCATGTCCACTCTGCAGAGCCACTGTCCCCAGCTGCCTCAATGGGCAGCTGTCCCCTCCTCAAGCAAGCTGGGGACTGCCTGGCATGGCTCTGGTACAGTTTTCAGCTTACTGAATCTATTCCTTGTGGGCCTCACCTGGGACTGCTGGAGGAAGGCATGGAATGGAGAGAAGAGGCTTTGCCCTGCAGGCCTCAGCCCCACCATGGATGGAGCAGGCCCGTTAGGGAGGTGAAGGGTAGGTTATAGTCTGGAGAGAGATTAATAGGCAGACAGGGCAAAAGTAAAAGTCTTCAAGTCACATTCAGTAAGTAAACCCTCTAAAGGAATGAGGCATCTCCAACCCTCAGCCCCCAAACCAGTCAGGATCACAGCCCTCCACCACACAGCTCTTGTGGAGGATGAAGGGGACAGGCCTCCCCTGCAGACAGCTCACATCGACATCCATAGCCAAAGAGCAGCCCAAAATAAACGAGGTGCTTTGCTGACACCAGTCTGCTTTGCTCCTGGGCCACCCTGCCCACATCCACGCTCCCACTCATCGCACGCTGCAAACCAACAGGACCTTCCCTGTTACCTGGGCAGCTGCTGAACCTCAACACCTTCTCGACTCCTGGGCAAAACTAAACCCCACGGGTTGCTCTGTGCCAGCAGCAGCGCTCACCCTCAGCTCCTTCTCTCCCTGTTGTTTCTTTCCTCCCAGCTGAGCGAGGGCAGGGCCTGGTCTCCCCCACAGCCCCAGGCTCCACACGGTGCCTCCCGCTGTGAGGGCCTGGGCAGGCTGGGGGTGGCTCCGGGCTGGCAGCTGCCACCTGGGGCTCATCCAACAGCCTCCCTTGCTCCAGCAGCCCCGAGCACAGCTGCCTTGTGCCCGTGGAGGCCCTTCCTTTTCCAAAACACCGTCCCACAAGGGCACGGTGAAGTCTTAATGAGACATAAAGGGTGGCCAAACCCCAGGGGCTCCTCTGTTCTGCGTCATCTCCAGGGAGATGCAAAAAGAGGGCGCGGTGAAAGGAAGGCACAGAAAAAGCAGACACTTTAAGAAAACTGATGCTCTCCAGATCTCAGGAAGCCTGACAGGAGTGGGGAAGTGATGTGGGAATAGCAAGGTGGACTCAGGTGAGAAAGTGAGGTGGTAGGGGTTTTTGGTGCTCCCCAAAAAGGGCATTGACTGCCACCATACTATAACTCCAGGGCAGGGATGTGGCTGGTGTGGGCTCTGTCCTGTATTTACCTGATCCCCGTGCTGGTGATTTCCCAGCAGCCTTTCTGCTGGGTTTTGGAGTGATGGAGATTGAGTGGTGGCACTTTAGGGACAAAGGCTCTCCAACACATCACTCACGGAGCTGACAGTGAGAGCAGGGAAGCGCCAAAGCTGGAGGGTGGCTGCTTAGGACATATCTAGTCCCCAAGAAAAAGGAGCAAAAGCTTGTTGATTGCAGCTGATGGGTTGATCTGCAGAAATGCTACAGCTCATTCCCAGACAAGCCCTATTAGCTCCCAGTGCCTCACTTTCCTCAGCTATGCTGATGGCAATTGGAGGCACAGAAATCCCCCCCTGTGCCTCTCCAGTGCCAAGCATGGCCTGGACACAAGATCCCAGTCCCAACATGGGAACTTTCCTGAAAGCTGTGACAAATCTGCTGAGGAAGGAAGCCTATTTTCTAGCAGCTTAGTGTCCTGAGAGCTCTGCCCCTCGGTGAAATTGGACTGAAAGCAGCTATTGTGGGTGGCTGGGCACGGCTGCGGTCCCTGAGGAGGATGGGCTGGCACTGCGGGGTGGGTGACTGCCACCAAACCCCACAGCCCATGGCCAGGTCACTGGGCACTTGTGTCCAGCAGGGAAGGAGCCTGCTGGAACCTCTATCAGACACCTCGGATGTTGTCCTTGGACGAGTGGTCGCTGATGGATCTCTACTGGAGCAAGTCTCATCCAGGGCAGTAGGTTACGCCCTGCAAGCCCTGGGGTCGTAACACAAACCTCAGGGCTGGAACACAAAAACAAGGACAGATCCGGGCTGCAGATGCCTGGTAACTGGTAAAAAATGCTGCAGAGGTCATTTGACAAAGGACATTTGAGTGCAGGGCACCACTTCTTCCTCAGACAGCTGAGTGCATCCTCAGGTGAGCATGGAGAAGGAAAAGAATGCCAGCAGGCGCAGGCAGGCAGCTCAGCCTTGCTGTGGCTCCAAGCCCTCACCCTCCGGCACTTGGGCACCCTGCAGCAGTACAGTCTCCATCATTTACCTCCAAGGCTCCTTGCCCAGGTGGTTTTCCCCACAAGTCCTTACCCCTGGTTCCTGATACTAATCTTCGCTTGTGCCCCCATGCCCTTGCAGCAGATCCCGAGCTGTGCCATGGCCATTCTGGGTGATGGCTGTTTCTGCCTGCATCCTACCCTGCAATCCAGCCTTTTACTTCCCTCTTCTTTCATTCTTTCTCCTCCAAAAAGCTTAAAGCACTTTTAATTGCTGTGGTAATTTTTTGCAAAGCCATAAAATCATCCTTGGTTCCTGCCAGCTGCTTTTCATACTTCCTCTCACTCCCCTTTTCTCTTTTTTGGAAGATGAACATTACAGATCCATCCCCACCTGTGCTTGTAACCCTGCACACCCCAATTTCTCTGTGTATCTTGTGCATCCTCCCCCAGGAGCTGCTCCAACAGGGAGAGGTTTCTTCCCCCTTTTGGAAACTCCACAACCCACAGATGCTTGCAATGAGCCTTTGCAAAACAAGACAGATTTTTTATTAGTCGGCTGAGATGCAATATTTTCAGCTCCTTGCACTCCAAAAGTCTCACAGCCACATCCATCTTGGCAGCTTTTGTCCTGCATCTCAGCACTCCGAATCCTTCCCAAATTGCAGCCTTCACCCCTAATGGGGCACCTCTGCCTTGTGGGCTGCCCATACCTCCGCTGACTGTTATGCTGAAAGCCCTACATCCTGATATCCTGGGCCTCTCTGGAAAAACTCCATCCATCCATCCATCCATCCATCCATCCATCCATCCATCCATCCATCCATCCATCCATCCATCCACTTGAGAGCTGGGAGCACCCACAAACTGCCCAGGGGCCTCCTAAATTTTCCTCTCTCCCAAAAAGCAAGCTGTGTCTTCAGGCACAGGGTGGGAGAGTGGACAAGCTGTGTCAAAAAGATGGGCTTCTTCTTCCCCCTCTTTGCATTTTGACAGCTGCTGCAGCCCAGCCAAGCCACAGCCAATTTTCCAGCTGCCTCCAAGGTGGAAGTCGATGAGGGTTTTGCCTCCTCTCTTGACCAATACATTATTTCTCTGGGATTTTCCAGCTGTTTGATCTCATATTTGAGCTGCCTGGCAGTCCCTTGGGATGAATCTCCTTGCTCCCTGCCTCTTCATGGGCCTGAAATGTCTGGAGGGAGGTCAGAAAATCCAGCAGTGAGACAGACTCAAGGAGCTGGCCAACCCACCTGCCTTTGTGCTGGCTGAGACCTGACACAGCTCAGGTCCCCAGAGATGCTGCAGAGGACAGGAGGGGAACCAAGTTGACTGAAAAAGGGTCTTGCTTTGCAGACAAGCAAAGCTGGGGCTGGAACAGGAGCAATCCCTCCAGCTGTGGGGCTCAGCCAGTAGCTGGGGACACCAGCAGTGTTTGATGGCTGGAAGCCCACGTTGCAAACCCCTGCAGCACCTGAATCCTCTTTTCACCCCAGAGTCAGGAAGCCATGTTCTCCTTTTCTCTTTTCCCACACCAGAAGGATGCTCCAGGACCTCACTGCTCTGTGGCACAATCCTCTGATGACCACTAACCCGGCTCCTTTCTCCCTGGCTCTGCTCTGTCTTTGCCTTCACCAGTGTCCCCTTTACATGGGAGTTTCCTGAGATGCTGGCAAATTCCAGGCAGCAGCCAGGCAGGCTGAGACACAGCTGTAAAGATGCCTTTTCCTGAATGCTGTGCACTGAGCAGGATGCTGCAGGCACCACACGTCTGGCGAGGGATGGCCAGAGCCATCAGGCTGGGTGACAGCAGTCAATCAACACATCAGGTCCAAGGTCCCTGTGCTGGGCAGCTCCCTGGAGCAGCTGCCTGCTGCTGGCAGGACTGTCATCCCTGACTGACTTTTCTCTGCTGTGACCCTCCAGGGAATCCATGCCAGAGGCTGGGTGGGATGTGAAAGGGCTTTCTCATTATCACGGCCCCTTCTCCCAGCAGAGAGAAACAGCACTTAAAGAGGAGGGGGAGCTTGGGGAAGGCTGGCAGAGCTTCCTGACCCTCAGCTGACTGGGCTGGGGCTCCCATTTCCTTTCCTGGATCAACAAAGAGCTCCAGAGGCTTGTGAAAGGGGTGATTCAGCAAAACAGGATGAGAGGAGAGGCAGAAACACCAAGTCAGCACAGCTGGATGGGGTCAAATTCTCATCCTGTGAAAGCCATGGGGAGCAAGGCTCAGGTGTCCTACTCCCTCAGGCACTGGGACAACTCCTGAAAGTCCAGCTGTTCTGCATACCAGCCCTGGAGTCAGAAATACAACAGGAAAACAGTGTTGTTGGTTTGTTTTTTTCTTTCCCTTCCCCAGAAAGATCAAGTCAGACTGGCCTGGCATGCCATGGAGTGGGTGGGAAGGCCATTTTGCCTGAAGAGGAGGAAATGCCATCCTCAGTCCCCAATCACAAGTATTGAAAAAGCTGAATTACAGCCGCAGGACTGGTTGAAACCATCCGTTCTGGTTTAAAAACATGCTCTGCTGATTTGGCTCCTAGTTTCTAACCTGCTGGAAGTTCACATTTCTTCTGTAAACACAAAGGGTTCAAGCTTATTTAAAAAGAAAAACCAGAAAGCTGCAATTCCCACACAGTTGTGTGGCTCCAAGAGCCAGGGCTTGCAGAGAAATCCAGCCATACACTCCAACCGGGAGAGCTGAGAGCCCTGAGCAAAACACGGTCCTGAAAAATGAAGTCTCTGAACTGAGAGCCCTCAGCTTTTGTGTCCCAGCTGCCGACAATGCAGCCAGGACTGCACTCTAAAGCCAACAGCTTTAGATAAGTGACATATTTACATCAATATAACTGTGAGCAGAGTCTGACCATCAGCTCCGAATCCTGGAAAAGTGGGATGATGTGCACATTTAGGCAGCTGGAAAATCTTTTATCTTTTGTCCAAAGCTGGTGTCTGATTTCAAGACAAGATCTTTCCAAGCCACGCTTTATTTAAAACAAATAGTTGCTGCTCGGTTCGATTCCTGACCTGCTTACAGCAGGATGAGAGTGACGCTGCCAAACCTTGGGGTGCAGCAATTTGGGCACCTCAAGCACCTCTCCAGCCCGGACAATGCCGGGGGGCCAGAGAGGAGTTCTGGGGTGCAGCCCCCGAGCGCAGCTCACCCCATGGCTGAACCCCTGAGCCCCCGCCCGCAGCAGCCTGGGTGGGACAGTCCCACCTCCCCGGGGCACAGCGGCTGGGAAAGGGAAGGGGCTGGGGGCTTCCAGCCACCTATGCCAGGTCCACCGCGTTGGACGCCGTGCAGGGCTGCCCGCCCCGAGCCGCCCGCGGTTCTTGACAGAGCTTGGAGATCACGGACCGACCGGGCTCGTCGCCCTCCTCCGGTTCCACCGTGAGCCCAGTGCCGCCGGGCCGGTTCAGCTCCCCGCGGGGAGGGGCAGAGGCGGCGGGGGCAGCGGTGTGCACCGCTCCGTGCCCGGCCCCCGGCGGTGGCCGCACGCTTCTCATCCCCCTCCCCGTGTTCGGTACTGCTCCCCGGTACGCGCACCCCACAGGCTCTCGGGGGCCTGCGGCGAACACCCGGGGCAAACCCCCGGTGCAGGCGCTGGCCGCACTGCCCGGTGCGGTCCGTATCGCAGTCCCGGTGCCCGATCTCGGTGCCCGGTACCGGTCCCGGTGCCGGTGCCAGCACTGCCCCGACCCACCCGGTGTCCCCGCACGCACGCGCGCTCCGGCCGGCTGCGGTGACGTCACGGCCCCCCCGCCCGGCGATGGAGGCCGGCTG
>VZRF01002868.1:159493-248363 GCA_013396875.1 Vireo altiloquus | reverse complement strand
CCGTGGGCTCGCCAGCAATTAAAATTAAAATAAATCCAGTTAAAAATCCGGTCCCGCCGCTGCGGGAGCTTCGTGTGAGCGCCCAGCTGCGTGGGGCGGCCCGGGACCCACCCGGCTTCGTGGGGCGACTTGGGACTCCTCTCCCCCGGGTGGTCTGGGTTGTTTTTCTTTTAGTCTAGGTTTTTTAGAGGAAGGAAAATGCTTTTTTCCCAGCCCTCCTTGGCTGGTCGTTGCCTGGATAGCGGGGCAGCAGACCCCACTCGTGTCGCCTTTGGGGGGTTGGAGGGTTGGTCCCGGTGGGGATTTTTGGAGCTCTTGGTGTTGCGGCAGTGCCAGGTTTAAAGTGCTGGTGCTTGGGACAAACCAGGATGGGAGCAGACGGCATCTCCCTGTTCTCACAGGTAGGAAAAACTGAGCGGCCACTAAGTGACGAGCCCGAGGCCGCACAGGAAATCTGTGGCGGAGCTGGGGCTAGACCCCAGATTTCCCGTTCGGTGCTTTCCTTGCCTGCCTGCCTGGGGACAGTGGTTTAACCTCACGCTCTCGGGCTGCCGGGGTAAAGTCCTGCCTGGGCTATGCCAGCTCCCAGCCAGGGCTCCTGTGGTGGCAGCCGGGCATGTGGCCAGGTGCCAGCAGACCGAGGCCTCTCCGCTGCGAGAGGTGGATTTGGAGAGCAGAGATGTCCCTCTGGATGGGTGTGGGTCCAAGGTGGAGAGCGAGTGTGTGTCCCTCGGGTGTCACATTTGCTTGGCAACCTGGACTGTGGGAGAGTGACGCCATCCTGCTGCTCAGGGCACACTTTGTGCCCTCAAATCTCAGACAATACGGTTTTTCAAAGGAGTTCTCTCCTATTCTGATTATGTGATGGGAAGCTTTTGGAGGAGAGGTAGGTGATGTGTCTCGTCAGGCCACATGACATACCTGGAAAAGCTCATATATAAGCCTTTCTTGATCTCATTTTTCCCATTTCTGCCCCACTAAACGGCACAAACTCTACCCAGCCATGGGCTTTCTCTCTGCCCAGTGCCATAGGGTGGCTCCAGTTGAGCAGTGAGGGTTTCTCTGCTCTTCTCCCTGTCCACCTACTCTGGCTGCAGTACCCAAACAAGGATCATAGTGTCCTGAGGAACACTTCTCCATGGATAGGAAGCCAGAAGTTTACTTCATTATCTGGAACAGCTTATTCTAAACTAATCTCTCTTTAAGAGATGAGGAGGAAGGGAAAAACACCCAGATGCTTAGAAGCATTTTATTTACCGTAAAAGAAAACAGCAATTTAATGATAACTTCTATTAACTAGGTTGGGTCTGTGACCTTGATGTATTCTACAACATAGCTGAGAAGAGGGAGCAGACTGTTCCAGTCTGTTTATTGTTTCCTCTTAGTGCATCATAGTAACTCGCAGCACACAGATGCCCACACAGTTCTGGAGTCCTGACCCACCTTTGGGGTTGGGAAAGAGGAGGCTTTTGGATCTGATTTGCTTCAGATACAGCCTAATCTGTAGCTGATGTTCATATTATAGATGGGTTGGAGTTTAGCATAGTTTTTTCTGACAGGGCTCAGCCTCCGCAGTTCTTGCTACTGTAGTAACTTGAAGCCCTGAAGTCGCTCATGGGAGCACATCCCTATCAATAAATTCCTCGTTTTAAAGCCAAGTGAAACCAGCCCCGTGGGGACCACTGGCTTTCATCGGGGAGGTGTGGGGATGGATGCAGGCGGTGCTGACAGCCTGAAGCGGGGAAGCCTGGAGCAGGTGAGCCAGGCTGGTAGCAAGAGCCATCTGGATTGTCAGAGGAGAGATTTAAACAGCAGTGTGGCTCCAGTTCTCCTTTATATAAGTGTGTCTTCTTGCTCTGCAGGGTTTTCCTTCTATTTAGATCTCCTGTTCCTCCCCTCCAAAAACGCGGTCCCCTTGTGTATGCGAGCTTTTCCCTCCGCCTTGGTTACTATGGTGTTACTATGTAAAAACAGCTTGTCTTGTAGCTCCTGGAATTATCTGCAGATTTGGTTTGCAGTCCAGCCCTGGGACGTGGGCCTGTGTCCATCCCTTGTCCAGCCTTTCCCTGTCTGTGTGATGGGAGAGCTCTGGAGGCGTCACTGACTGCAGGGCACGGCTGTGTCTTGGTCCCACGGGACTTCCTTCAAGTTTCTGGGCACTAGGATCCTGCGGCTCCGTGTGAGGCTGTCACACAGGTTCATCTCTTGCTCCTTCTGAATGTGGGAGTGTATCTGGGCAGTGATGAGCCCCGCAAGACCCACTCACCTCCATCCCCTCCAGGGACTGTGCTGACTACAGACAGGGCACCAGCTCCCCCTGAAAACTGTTGGGAATGGAGACAAACAACCGGGGAGTCTCTAGAAATATGTGCAAACAAAAGGCAGAAGGTGGGAGCAGACATCTCCCCCCATCCTGCTCAGCACCCCCAGCTTGTGCAAGTTAACCCCCATGGGCTGGCTCGTTGCTGCCCACTTTTCTGCAATAGGTCCCTTGCTTCCCATAGCCTGATATTATTCCTTTCTCTTTTCCACCTGATTTGCATGTAAATAAGGCATGAGGGAGGTTCACCCCTAGAGAGGTCCTTGGTTTGCTCACAGCTAGTGTAAATTATTGTCTCCCTCATCATTCTTGCAGGGGAGTGGTGTCACCCTGGAATAGACGGATTTTGTTGGGAGAGCAGGAGCCCTGAGCCAGGTCCAGGTCCCCTCCACCTTGCCCATCCTGAGGGTGATTTGCCCCATGCAGACTCAGAATTACGCTGAATTGCCTCTCTCTGTGCATTAACTACGTAGGAGACCAGGAGGATTATGTTTGTAACTTAGGTACCTGTTCCAGGTGGAATGAGTCTAGTCCTGCTATGGAGGCTAATTTGGAGAAGTTCCTGCTTAATGGTGCCTGATGGTCTTTGTGGTGAAGGTCAGCAGCCTCTCTCCCTCTGGCAGCTGTGATGGCTCTTCTGCTTTATTAAGTAGGAGCAGGGTGATGTTTCTAATTATAAAGGAAAAAGTCTTGTACTTCTCCTCTCCTTTGTTTGTTTGCTTTTTCTCTTTTTATTTTTCTCTTGACAAATGTTCTAAATAACAATGCTTAAAATGCAAATGGAGCGAGCTTGCGTGAAGTGACTGCGAAGGCTGGGTTGGGGAGGACCGCGGTGGAGCTCAGGAGCTGGTGATGACACATGGCACAAGAGCAGAGCTGAGGCAGTTGGGTTGTCACCAGAGCAGTCACAGCCATGGCAGCCATGGCTCATCTCCACGTGGAGGACAGTCTCACGCCCTTCAAAGGCTTTGTGGTTTCTCTTTCCTCTCACCATTCAGAGGGACACTGTGTGACGATGCCCTCTCCTTGTTCTACAGCCACAATAAGGGGACATTTAACTGGACTCCCTTTTATCTGCGCGCTCTTCACTCCTTATTCCTGCTTTTTTGTTCTATTAGAAATAGAAAAAATTGAGAATGAGTCTTCCAAACTGTGTGTCCAGTTGCAGTCATGGCATCTGTATCGTTCCTCCTGTTCCAGCCAGGCCCCTCATGTGTTTTAGCACTTGCTTGGGAAAAAGAAATGAAATAAAATAACATGGTGTTGAGGTTGCAAAAGTTTCCATTATAGCTCCACCCAAACACTCCTGCCCAGTAATGCTCAGAAAATTCAGTCTGGGTGATGGAGCTTCCCTGCCTGCCTTGCTGCTGGGCTGCTTGGGGGAAAGGGGAACAGCTTTTGGGGTTTTTTTTGTTTGTTTGTTTGTTTGGTTTTTTTTAATACAAAGATGTTGAGAGCCATGTCAGGACTAGGGTGGGGAATGAGCTCTGGCACCTGGCTCCTTAATAAAAAGCCAGGGTGGCACAGGTTTAAAATGTGAGCACTCAAAAATTCATTGAGCCAGAGGCAGATAGATCAGTAGAAAGGGGCTTCCAGGGGGGCAAGATAATCCTTTGCTATTTTTGTTGGTGTTGTTTAACTCTTTTTCTCCTGAATAACTGCCTTGATGTTGTTTTCAGGCTGATTTTGTCCCATCGGTGTAAAGGCATCAGTTTGCTCCTCTGGGAGGGATAAGAAGGGATTTAGTTGCTCCTGGATCATGGCTTGGTGTGCGGGATGCTTGCAAATGCTCTGCTCTCATGCCTCAGTAAATAAAGAGGTTTTCATGGGACTTATAAAAAACTTCTCTTTTGGAAACAGGTCAAGCAAATATTTATTTCCCTAAGGTGTCATGCCAGTGTTGCACAAATACTTGAATAGGTAGTCACTTTATTTTTCGCTGCTTTGTTTCTTCTTAAGCATGTTCAGTTCTTTTTTTCCAGTGGTGTGGGGACACACATTAATAATTATATGTAACCAGTCCTGTCTCTCTCCATCTAGAAGTCTGTGCATCTTCTATGGGCTTGTGCTCTACAACTGCAGTAAATTGGAAGCTGTGATACTTTTTTTTCTTTACATTCAGGTGCTTCTCAGCTGTGGGGATGCTTTTTGTTCTCCAGAAGAGTTTCAGATCAGTGGTGGCTCAGCTGCTGTAATGAATTTAAAAACAAAACTCCCAGAATATAGCAAAGCTCAACAAAATGGCCATGCTAGTGTCTTGCTTTCCTGTCCTAAAGCCTCAGCTGGTGTTGCTGGTGGAAAGCAAGTGCAGTGCTTGGGTTCTCCCACAGATGGAGAGTGCAGTTACTGCCAAAAGCTTGTGCCCTGCTGTCTGGAGGAGCTCCTGTCTTCCCCAAATAATCAGGGATCACTTGGTATCTGTCTAAAGCGGGATTGAAACTTCTTGTCTGGTCTTAAAATGGTAAAAATAAAGAGTTCCATTAAGAGGACCAAAATTAGGCTTGAAGTCTTGGCTGCTTGATCTTACAGCTCTTCATCTCCAGATGTCCTCAGTGTAGGAGTAGCAAGGGTGTCTGTGCTGGAGTGCACTGGAGTACTTGGAGTACACTTTGTGTAAGAGGATGTTTGATGCTTGGATGTTTTTTTGATATGTAGCACATTAAACAAACTGAAGTCTTAGGTCTCTGCGTGAAGGATCCAAATGTGTTCCTGGCTCCTCCTGCTTGTACTCGAGGCAGGCTGCAGTGGCTGGAGACCTTCCTGGTGGCACCAGGTCCTGCCTTGGGGCATGAGTAGCACAAGGATCATTCCAGCTGCCAGCAATAGAAAGCACTGGGCTCTCTTACAGCCTGCAGCCTTCAGGCTCTGGTCAGCCTTGCAGAGGTGGTCACCTCTCAACCAGCACCTTGAGCAGGTGGCTTTGGAGACCTTGAAGGGTTGAATGTGATGTAATTTTTCACTGCCCTGCTATGACAGGTGTTTACACTTTGTGTTAAAGGTTAATTTGCTCTTACATTGGTTCCTGGGTGTGGGGTGGCCCTTAGAGACAGATCACCCTGACACCTGTGCCGGAGGTTATGCAAGTCTGGTGTGTGTTGTGCTCTGATTTGTTGAACAGGATGTAAAAGCAGGCTTCCCTTCTGAAATGTATCCTGTTCTTTCTTTGCTAGGAATCATTTCCACATCACGAAATATTTAAGAGAAGGGGAGTGTCTCTGTTTTATAGAGACAGAGCTGACTGAATCCCAAAAATCCAAGCGCAGAACCCCTCAGCTGTGCTGGCACAGGGGAGGCAGGCTGTGGTGTGGGCTGTGAGCAAGTAAATAATGTGAATATTTCATTTAGATTATAATCCACCTGTTGGGCTTTGCTCCCCCAACCCTGCGAGCACTGGGAAGTGTAGCAGATGTTTTAAATGGCAGCCAGCACTCCCTGCTCCAGTGTCTGGCATCTCCATGTTGCTTTACAGGCAGGAAAGGCAGAGACTGAAGATGATGTAGCAACTGCTGCAGGTCTGCAGGTCCTTTGTTTTTACTGTTGTTTTGTCTCTCTTGGTAGTGTGGTATTGTCCTGCTCTCCCAGCCCGTTCTGAGCTGTGTTTGCTCTGCCATGTGCCAGCGTAATTTCTGGAGGATGGAAATTCTGCCCTGGGAACACAGTAGTGCTTATTAGAGCACTAGAAATGAAGGTGCTATGGAGGAGGTGTCTTTGGAATTGGTGTGCTGGGGGTTAATTTTGCATTACCTCTCTCCTGTGAACATTCACTGTGTGTCCACCTGTTCCTAACCCTTTTCCAAGCTTCTTTTGCTACTTTATGCTCTCTGAATTTTCCTGGCATCCTTCTCTTGCTTTGTCAGTTTTTTAGATGTGGGTTTTCAATCTTCTGCTGTGGAGTCACCTGTGTGTTTCCCTTTGGTGTTGCAGAACATTGCTTTTCTTGTTACCTTCAGGGTAGGTCTCAGAGCAGCTTATGGGTGCCCAGCAGTTTGTGGCAAGCAGGAGATTGGGGTGTTTAAAGGAACTTTAAAGGCTTTGTGCTCCTCCTTTGATCTTCTCTGGCACCTAGGATATGTTTTTATTGTTTGTTTTTGGTTTTTTTTGTTTGTTTTTGTTTTTGATTGTAGTTTTCAAGGGGATGGTTGGAACTGAGAGGGTGGAGGTGAGAAGCAGCCCTTGCTTTGAGGGGTAACCACAAATAAACAGTGCTGCAAGGCAAACACTACATCCCTTGTGTACTCAAAGCCCTGCTGTTGACAATGATGTTGTGCCTGTCCAGGTGAAATGAGGTGGTAAATAATATTTGAGATTCAGTAGCGAAATTAGGGATCCCTCTGCCGAGTATCTCTGAAAAAAGGGTTTCCATAAAGAAAACCTGAAAGCAGGATAGAGTGATCCTTGCTGCTGGGTGTTGTGGGCTGGTGTTGCTCTGTCCCTTGTGCTCTTCTGGTGTGAGGATGAAGCCACCCCAGTCCATCAGAGCTGCTCATGGGGCAGGGAACATCCTTCCTGCTTCTCTGTGGGTGTTTCGGCATCGCTGGAGACTTGGCCTTGGAAATGGGGGCTCGTTTCCCACACGTGAGGAGGTTTCCCTTCTTAATTGCAAATGTCAGCCAAGTGGAAAAGGGTATGGTTGGTGTGAGGCAGTGGAGGATAGGGGGAACAGCAGAGGTGTTGATGAACGTGGGAAGGTTGCATCGCCTTCCCAAAATATCTGCTCTGTGGATTTCATTTCTGCTCTGCTCCTTAATGCTTGGGAACGCTGCCCTGTGCATCTGCTCTGCCAGGGCTGAGTTTGTCATGGCATTGTAGGCATGAGGCTGGGAAGAAAATGGAAAAAAAACCCCAACATGTTGAATGTAAAATGTCATTGATTTCTTTCTCTATTTTTTTGTATTTTTCTTCTAATTTAATCAATTCCCTACTGTGTTGTAAATTCCAAATGTGAATGGGGAATAATCTCACCAGTACAATAATTAGCATGTAACCAGCAGATGAAGAAAACCCAAACTGCTGAGCTGATTGGTGAATGCTGACTGTTTTCCGAATTAATTTCAATAATCACATCTCCCATTAAAAAGAAGACGGGGCGGGGAGGAAGTCTTAAATTTTCGTCAAGCTCAATGTAGCGAAAAATGGTATGTGCAGTGTAGCTGTTCTGAATGTGATTAGAAAAAAGAGCTGAGGGAGGTTCTTGGAACTGAATTAGCAACAAAGTATTGCTAATTTTGCAACCGAGAAGCTCAATTTCACCTGCTTTTTTTTGGGAAGAGAAATAGAATTGTAAGTCAAATATCCGTAATTTTATGTAGGTGTCTAACAGTAAATAGTCTACTAGAAGAAGAAAACATTCCCTTGCAGTTGTGCCTCGCTGCAGCATGCAAAAACAAGTCCACTGGAGACCATTAGTGGTGAAATATGTTTACTGTGCATCCATCCAGCTCCCAAATATTTTGTTGTTGTGCTTTGAAGGGAGAGATGGAAATTGGTGTTTGGAAAGGGGTGATTTCAGAGCATCCAGGAGCTGCACACCCTCTTGGCACAGGGATCTGCAGCCCTGCTCTGCGTTCCTCTGCTGCTTTTTTTTTTTGTCTGGTTCTACCCTGAAGGTTGGGTGGCTCTTGGAGGAGGGAGAAATCCTCTCTCAGCCTTGGTACCTCTATGGTGTCACATCCAGACAGCACCAGGAAAGGTCACCTCTGCAGAGCTGCACCTGGCAGCTGCTCCAATTACGCACCTGAATTCACAATCGGGATTAGCAGGGATGATTTTATCTCCTAATGATGTTTTTCCCCTCGTGGCCATGGCCACCTCACCCTCAGGGCTTATTTTCCAACAGCAAAGCGCAGGTGATGCTGCTACCAGCTGTTGGGCCAGAGCATCACTTTAGGGATGCTGTTTCATTCCAGTTTAAACTCAATTTTAGGAACATTTGTGAAGTTGTGATAGAGCTTGGTGCTCGTAGGCTTAAAATTTTTCACTTAGAAGTGTAGGGATGGTCTGCTGAAACCCTGGCCATGCAAGAGGTGGGTCCAGGCCATGCTGCAGTGGTGAGAAATCCTGGAGTGTGTGATGGAGCCACCTTTTAATTAATGCAAAATGCTTGCTCTGGCATGAAGCTGCTGGTCCCATGTGCTCCCTGTTCTCAGTGTGGGGAGTGACACCTGCCCAGAGCCACCTGTGGTGTGGCAGCCAGCAGGGAGACCAGGCCTTAGAGGGCATATCTGGTGTGTGGCACTCAGGTCCTCTCCCTCCCAAAGGCTCAGGATACGGTGGAGTATGATGCTATTGTCATATATTATTTTAAAAACAATTAAAAATAGCCGGGCCAGCCTAAGTGCTTTGAAACAGAATTTGTTATTTTATCAATTTGAGCCTGGTGTGCTGTGGGAAGGTCTGCAAGTGGATCACTCCCGGATTTTCTTTGCCTGTTTTCCTAATGGTAGAAACAGTCTCAAAAAAGTATCACATTGTTTCATTTCCCTTCCAGACTTGATGTTTTTTTTAAAATAAAAGCTAATGTCAACAACCTACAGTAACCACGGAGTGAATATACACGTTCTGCACCCAGTTAAATTTTTTTTTGTGAAAAGCAAAATTTAGCTGGCAATCATGTTATGAGCAATGGATAGAAATGTATGTTTTAAACCACCTCAGTAATGGCTTTTTCTTTTTGTCTTTTAAAAATGCCGTTAATCAAGTTAGAGGCTAAAAAAAAACCAAAGCAGAGATTGAGAAAAGTCATTTAAGGTGAGTAAACAAGTTGGCTTTTTTTGTTTAATGAAGGCCCCAGAAATGGCCCACTGCCAGTGTGTATGTTAAGGGTACCTTAAATTCAGAATGTCCTTCAGTGCTGACAGGCATCCCAAACGCCTTTTATAATAAACCTCTAATTATGGCTTAGTGACTTTGTAGGTTCTCTGGATCAGCTTGGGAATATTGCACTGAAATCAGGGAGAATATTTATATTTTATGTGACTTATGGGTGAACCAGATTTAGAGCTGGACTTGGTGAGTATGGTACAGAGTGATGTATTTGTGGTGTGTTAGAGAGTTGTGCTTGCTGCTTCACGATACAATTTTGGGGTTAAACTCTGCATTTCTGGAAATACTTCCTGAATGCAGCAGTGTGGATTCCCAAATCCAGACCCCAGCTGAGCTGGTTGGAAAAGGGTTCGGCTGGTGGCCAGCGCCTGCAGCCCATCGCTACCTCCTGATGTCTGGCTTTTGGGGCTCTTGGATTAAAGCCCAGCACTCAGAACCAGGAACTTCAGTGAAAATCTCAGCTTCTTAAAGGGAAACAAAACCTCCAGGGCTTTGTGGTTATGGAGAAAAGCTGGAAAATGGGAATTCTTGGGCAGCAAGTGGTAGGGAGATGCATTAGTATGATTGTTTCCCAGTATCCCAGACTGGGAGCAGTGCCATGGGGTCCTGGGCTTGACTTTTGGCTTTAGAAGTTGGCATGGCAGACACTGCTAGGTTGATTCTTTTCTCCTCTGTTTATTTGTTTCTTCTCTCCTTCATTTTAATACTGTCTCCTGGGAGATTCCAACTGAAGTCTATTAATTGCTGAGATGTTTCTTTTCCCCCGTGTCGTGGGTGCTGGGTCCAGCTTGGCTGTGGGTTGGTTCCGGCACAAATGGAGGAGCAGCAGGAGGGAAGAGCAGTGCTTGTGTTGGGTGTGTGTTTGTGTATCCTGCAGAGGTGCCCTGTAAGTGTTACACACTCGTACTTGGGCTCAGCCACACTCTGTGCCACTGAGACTTGTCCTCCATCAGGAGCTCTGTGAGTCCCCCAGACTTTGCTGAGTCAGTGTGGGGTTTTATTTCAATTTATTATTTCTCTCACAAGCTCAAGTTGGAGGTTTGTGAGATGGCTGATCTGATGCTAAGGGATAACTTTGGACAGCTTTCTGCTGGTCCAGAAACTCTTGGAGAGGTCTGGTAAGTTCCCCCTAAAAAGTAGTCACCAGTGGGGCACTGCAAAATCCTGAGGCTTGATCAAATCAAGTGATAATTCATCAAAGGTTCCTTCTGCTTGGCCATCAGTCCATGAAAATCTGGATCACTTTGCCCTCCTACTTGAGGGATTTTCTCCAGAATTGTGTCTAGACACTTGTCTGTATTTTCCCCATCCTGATCAATCCGAGGTGTTCGTGATCCCAGGAGATGAAGCTTCTCTTACGCTGATGCTCCCTGCAAGGGCATCTTTTCTCTCTCCAAGTATTTTGGAGCTCGTGATAAAGTTGCAAGGCTTTGGCAGTGCCCATTTGGGTGCTATTTGTGTGCCAAACCCTGCTGAATACATCTTTTATCACAGATTTGTAAAAGTAGCTGTTGGAGGGGAGCTTCACGGGAGAAGTGCTTTCAGAAGAATGCTTTTGTAAGGGAACACTGTCCTGAAAAAAAAAAAAAGGACATGCAGGCAAAAGAGAAAAAAAACCAAGCTCAACATTTTTCATGTGTTCATGTTGTAAAATTTCCCCATTAATTTGGGTGAATCAGGTTTTGCTTTCATTTCTAGACTATTTCGTCTGTCTTCTTTGTACAAACAAGCACTGTTGGGCTCCAGGCATTTTTTGGGGGAAAAAAAAAAAAAGACATTTAGGTTCAGCTAAGAAATGCCAGAATCCTTGTTTTGTGTAACTCTCCCCAGGCTGAGCCCCAGCCAGGTCCCTGCAGGAGCTGGGATTGGGACCCAGCTGGCACTTTGCTTAGACTGGCCTTGTTTGTGGTGTGGAGAGCAAACTCGGAAGATGGATTTGTTCATCTGCTCCATCTTAACAGGAGAATTTAAGGAGAAGAAAAGGCAGGAGGGTTTCTGAGCTGTAGCTGGAGCAGCAGTGGAGGATGTGCAGGGCTCTGGTGTGCTCAGCTCCTCTCTCTGCTCGGGGTCCCACTGACAGTCCCTCTGTGGCCCCTGTTGAGTTGAGCTGTGTCTGGTCTCTGCAAGAGCCTGGTATTTCTCAATGGCAGAAACACAAAGCTTGTCCTCCCACATGTTTGCCTCACAATTATCAGTGCTTTTCCTTGAATAAAAGGATTTTTCATGGGAAAACTTGCTTTAAAATCACAGGAGTGTCTGAAAGTGTTCAGGCTGCTGAGCATCCCCACTCCAAGGAAGGGAAATGTGGTGGTGTGCTCCATTTCCAGTTTTGGTTTGGATCATCAGATATTGTTCTTAAATAGCCATTTACTCTCCTTCCCATCTCTCTGGCACAGGAGCAAGAGAATAAAACATTAAAAGAGGAATGTGATTATAATCCTGTAAAAACTGTCAGAGGAATTTGGCAGTGGTTGTAGCCTGTGAGTGTAAAACATAATATTATATTCATTTTTTAAAATGATTAGATTTCAAGCTGACAGTTTAGATGACAAGTCACCTTAAAAAGATATTATGGACAGTGTAAAGAATGTCAGTGTGGTTTTTTTCTGTGCTTACTGTGGAGTTTTCAAGGTCTGTACACCCCCAAAAAAATAGGAACCTTTGGCTTTTGGCAAGCTGCATGTGGAAGCTGAGAGCAATGAGGTCCCTTTTATTAATAATTTGTATTATAATAGCATTGTCACTGCTGGCTCCCAGGCTTTTTTTATCCCTGAATTAATGGCAGGGCTGCCTGTCAAAGGGAATTTTTGTTGGAAAAAACTTATTTTTGCTTTTGTTGTCTCTTTGCTCCCACAAAACTGTGTGTGAATAGTACCAGTAACTGCAGCTGGGAGAGGCTGGAGATAAGGGCAGAGGAACTGTTCAGCCATGTTACTGAATGTATTCACTGTTTAAATACGATACTCGCATGGAACACAGATTCCGGGGGTCTGACGGAGTTCCCCATCCCAGAATATCCCAGCTCACAGCAGGAGCTGAAGCTGAAGATGCCAAAACCTCCAGGCAGTGCAGGAATGGAGCCGCAGCTTCCCACGTCCTGCTGTAGGCCTGGGATTTTTGGCTGAAAGGGAAACAATCCAGTGCTCTTCTGTTTCCTCGAACTGGATAATCACACGGATGATCAGAGCCCCATCAGGCCTTGCATAAAACATGGAACAAAGTGATGATTACTGTTCTCAAATAATAGATATATTTAGCTCTTTGTGTCCCCTGTGGTCCTCGGAGCATCCTTGTGGCGGTGAGATGAAAATGAGAGGAGTGGGGGTCTGTTGTTTCCTTTTCTTGGATGAGAAGCTGCCTATCATTTGCTGACTTTTAATGCTCCATGTTGTATATACCTGTTTGGTTGTTCTTAAATCCAACCTGAATAAGATTGGAAATTTTAAAAACTCTGCAACAGGAATTTTTAGCATCATGGGAATATTCCATAATGCCTTCTCTTTGCAATGGAAAAAATTATTTCAGTAGACATGGATTGGACCACGATCTGCTTGGATTTAGACAGTAAATTCTTGAAGGTTAAGCATAAAACTCAGCTGAAAATAAACATCAGCATCAGGAATAGTATAGTGCAGAAGGATGGGGGAAAGTGTCCTCTTCAGGTTCTGGCAGAAGAGAGCAGAAGAGTTTGTCTGGAGGAGATCCAGAGAGTTGCAAGGAGGTTGACTGGAAGTCCAGAAATCCCTGGGATGAATAAATGTGAGCTGTGTGGCTCCAGATGGGAGAAGAGCAAGGCAGGAAATATATCTTCAGGTGCCTAAAAGGGAAGGTGATGGCTGCTTTCTGTGCACATAGTGGGTAGAGCAAGAGGTCACGGTCCTAAAACTGTAGGGAAAGTGGTTCAGATTAAATATTGGGCAAAATCAGGGCAGTACTTTGCCTGAAAGTAACCAACAGGATTTGATGGTCTGAAGAGCTTGTGGAGCATCAGTTGTTGGAGGTTAAAATGGCTTGGGAATATTTTTCTGATATTTCTTGGTGGTCATTGTTGCATGGTGAAGATGCAGTTTATTCCCCTGCAGTGGGAGTTGTCTCGCTGCTGTCCTGTGCTCCCTTCCTACACTGCTGACCTGGAGTGGTGAGGCTGGAGAGGGTTAGTTTTGGTCTAAAATAAGCAGGAGATGAGAAATTATGTTCTGTGGCTTAAATTTTCAGGCAGTTAAAAATATTGAAGCAACTAAACATAATGCAAGTTTGCATGCCTCCCTACAAAAGCAGATGTTGCCTAGAAATATTTTATGCTCTTTGGTTCTGCAATTGAATGTTATGGACATTAAATTGTACGACTTGCCTCTCTCAATGGTGCGGCTTTTCCAGGACACTGGTTCACTTGAGTTGAAAAGACAGAGAGGGGAGTGAATGACTTTGCCTTTAGTACAGCTATTTCTCTTTTCAGAATATCAGTAAGGTTGAATTCCCAGCTCTGCAAATACTGGAGAAATAAAAACAGCCACTTTAGACGTCCTGAATGGTGACTTGTCAGTCCTTTGATTGTTCCTTGGGAATGATAACTTTTTAAAATCAGTGTTCCACAAGCAGCAGAGGCTGCAGGGCTGGACAGTCTCTGCTGGGCAGTGTCAGAGGGTCTCACTTGTCTGAGAAGTTTCTTTCAGGTCCATGTGGACACCTCAGGAAGGTGCCCATCTCTGCCCCCAAAGCTGAGGTCTTGCAAAGTGCCTTCACAGCTCAGCTATTTCCTAGTTCTGGGAACAGCAAGAAAAGGTGAGGCATCCCTCAAAGCATCTTCTTTGGAGACTGGTAGGCAGGGGAATTGTTTTTGTCTTCTTCTGTATCGTTTTGTTCTTGCTCAGCCCAACCTCTGTCAGGACAGAGAAATGGGCTTGGGGCTGCTGTATCTGCTTGCCTGAGTCTCAGGCTGAATCAGGCTTTGCTCTGCAAGCAGGCTTTGTTCTGCGACAGCCTAGTTCCCTTTTCAGCCTTGTCAAAAAAATTTCCCAAGAGAGCAAGAAGATCTGTTAAGATCCCAAAAGAGAGCTAACAGCTGTTAAAAAAGAGAAAGAAATCTGAGGTGTGGTTGTCAGGTAAAAGAAAAACAAAATAATCTTTATTTTTGACCCTTTGCAGTGGATTTGATTTTGAAATGTTCAGTCCCTCGGTGGATCTCACACGGGGTGCTGCCTGCAGGCTGGCGTTTCTCTGTCCCTTTTCAAGAGCCTGCTGGTCCAGCTGGTTCAGACATTGCAGTGTTAAACCTCCAGCTATAGGAGGATGGCTTACTCTGTGCATTGAATTTGGTGTTTGGGGAAGATATTCTCCATTCTGGAATTGTTTGCAGGTTTTGAGCTGCTCAGACAAGCCTTAGGAAGCCGTAAGGACGGCAGTGGGATGGTAATGATGGCTGTGGTTCTGGCAGACAGTGCAAATAACTGAGACAGAAGGACCTCAGTGTATCTTGGCTGTTGGCTGCTGGGATTTTAATATCTGAAAGAAGTTAGGGAAAAAAGCATGCCTTGGTTGTCCTTGTTGCTGTTCCAGTTTCAGTGATAAGCAGCTGAGCTGTTTGCATGTTCTGCTCCGAGGAAACCCCAGTCCCTACCCCCTCGCCCCAGCTCTCTGTTATTCTTCTTGAAGCAGCAATTCCAGGGAATTCAAGGAGGAGCTGCCAGGGTAATCATGGCTCATAGTGCCAAATTTGCAGGGGCTTTACTCCATATTTCAGAACAAGGTTTTGCGAGACTCAGATTTGTCTCTGCCTCCAGCTTAAGTTTCTATTTAAGCCACCTTTAATTTCTAGAAGCGCGAAGCTGTTCTGACTGCTGTGATCGAGGTCACTCTTTAATTTAGGTACTCCAAGGAACGCAAAATCTTGTTTGTTAAAGTCTTAGGCATATGCTGAATCCCTAAAGGAGTGTGTGAATGATATTAAATGTACCATGGCAGAGGGAGAGGAGCAGCAGTGTTACAGGAGGAGCAATGGCAGATAAGCAGTGGGGCCATGCTGTTATCGCTCTGTTTGGGAGGTGCTGGGGTTGTGCAAGTCGATATAGGACATTTACACAAATTGCTGGAATAAAAACCCACTCCATCAGCAGTCTAGTATTTGTTTCTTATTATATGTTAAATTTTTTCTGGTGTAGCAAAGTTTGTCACCTGTTATGTCAAGGTCTTGGCATTCAATGCTGGGATCTTTCCAAATGTGCTGAAACCTAATTGGTTAGGGGTAAGCCTTCCCTTCATTTTAGGGGAGGAAAAAAAGAAAAGCGAGTTAAAAAGAAAAAGCTGTGGCATCTAGCAAGCATTTAAAGCATTTTTTCTTGTTCTCTCAACTCTTGTGATTTGCCAGACTTAAGCCTCCTGATTTTTTTCCCGCCTTGGTTCTGCGGTTGCTTTGCTTTTCCTGTGAATTAAATTGGGAAAATAACATACCGAAATAATATATAGAAAATAACACAGAGCAGCCAGCACTGCAGGTCTGGGGAATACTTTCTCCAAGCATGGCTCTGCAGCAGGGAGCATCAGGACACCTGAGTGCTTAGTGAGGGAAAACTTTTATGTCCTACCAGTTGCTTTTTATTCTCTTTTCTTTTTAAATCCTGCTGAGTTTGATCTGTGCAATTATAGCCAGAGTGGAAATTTCTTGTCTGCAGGATTCTGGATGGGTTTGGGGAGCCCTTTCCTGAGTTGTAATGCATCTGTGCCAGTTATTTGGTGAAATCTCTCTGTGCCACACACTTATTTAATCCAAGAAACTCAAGAGTTGTATGCAAAGCGTATGGTCAGCAGGATCCAGCTTGAGAAGCAGATCAGTGGGGCTCTGGCAGGGAACTTTAGGGACTGGAGCTGGCTGAAGCACAGGGACACTGCACAAAGTCATAGAATCACAGAATGTTTTGGGTTGGAAGAGACATTAAAGATCATGTAATTCCAGCTCTCCTGCCACTGGGCAAGGAACACTTGGAACATGGTCCTGGGAGAGGAGAGCCTGTCACTGCCCATGCTCGGGCAGGAGCAACAAATAAGTGTAAATTTTCCTTTCCCTGGGCAATCACAACCTAATTTTTCTGGGTTTCATCCTTGTTACAAGCTCTGGCTCACCTTTTTCCAGGGTGACTCTTTGGTTTTCAATATGCTGTTTTCTCCCCTGGTCTGAACTCAATCCCAGAAATCCACTTGGCTGGTTATCTCTATAGACAGTAAAGTTTAGAAATTAGGAAATACATGTAGCTGGCTCTGCTGCTTCTCCAGCAGTTAGGGAACAGGGATTGGATGGCAGTGGGGGGAAATGCAGGGGAGAAAAGAAGGCCACAGCTATGAGCAGAGCTGCAGGTTATATTTAGCTGCTGCTGTGGCGGTGGCAGTCAGGGTGCTGTGGTTGCTGCTCTAAATATGTTCTTGCCAGTTGAGGTTTCCAGCCCTGTAATGAACCAAGTCCACAGAGAGCTGGGCAGCAGTGTCACTGGTTTCCAGCACACTGCAGCTCCTGGGGTGCTTTCACTGGATTGAGGGCTTCATTAATTCAGCAGACTTGGTTAACTTCTGATAAATAATGTCTTTACTAATTGAGAGGGGAAAAAATCCCCCAAAGGCGGGTGTTTAGGGTGCTTCAGTGGGGATGTACTATGGGAGCATGGCAGGGTGGACAGCATGAGCTGGGAGACTCCTCGAGCTGATCAGTGGTTTTATTTTTGCTTTTAGCCTTTGCTAACCAAGGGCTACCTTCTCCTGCAGGGGTGCAGTAGTAATTTCTGGTGTAATGTCTTCTCTTCCAGCCCTGAATCCTGGTGCATCTGAAGCAACTGTGGGCACTTTAAAGATGTGGGTGAGCACAGAGCAGGGGCTGGAGAACCACACGCTCAGGACGTGGTCCCTCGTGCAGGTAGGACGTGCTGCTGTCAGCTCAGGTGCTGAGTGTGATGGGGACCTTTCTGTCCTGTGCAGCCTGGACAGGGAAATGTGGTTTATTCCAGTGTATCTCAAGGATCTCTGTGCAGGCTGGTGGAGCCTGATGGCTGAGGGAAGCAATCGTGCAGTGGTTGGCTCCATTGCCTTGAGAACAGAGGTTGTTGCTCTGTGGTCGGATCGAGCTTGGCTTATTCTTCCAGGTGTCCCTGAGAAGGGAGCAATTTTTATTTTATTATTTTTTGCTTCTGGACATCACTCCTTGAACGAAACAGAGTTCAGATAGCCTGTATGTTGGTACTTTTCTCCTGGCTGGGGCTCTTCTATCTGCGTGCTAGTTGCCAATTTACTTTATTTCCATGTAACTTAATAAATATCCATCTGTCCCATGGTGTGGATGAGGGGTCAGGAGAGCAATGCTTTTTCCCTTTGGCTTCTGTGGCTGGAAGAAGTGTGCTTAGAAATAACACTCCAGTTTTCCATTACACCGTTCCAGACTTTTGAAGAAGAAATGGGGTCTCATAGCAGAGCCAAGCCATTTTATTTGCACAAAAAGTAAGCTCCATGGCTGAACATCAGTGAGCAGACTGGTGAGGAATTTGTTTACCCAATTCATGGCTGTGTGATAAATGACAGTGTCCCCATGGAAATGGGGATGTTCTAACCCTAGAGTGCTTTCTACCCAACCTATGCCACATCTGGAGACTGCTTTTTTCTAGATTTTATTAAATAATCAGTGTTGGGAGTACAGTGACTGGACTGATGCTGTTTGCTGCCACTTTCCTGACACACTTCCAGTTCTGCAGCCTGTTAAACTGGTAGGAATAAACTAAGGCACCCTGCTGAAGCATGTGATGTGCTGAGATCCACGTGCACCCTCAGCCCCCTGAGAGCTGTCCTCCTTGAAGTTCCCTCCATTAATTGCATCTAGGTTGGTCCTCCATACCTTATGGCAGTAATTGTGCAAATGCAGTGAACATTGTGGCTCTCTGGTTGTCTGGCTGTTACAAACAGAATTTTGCAGGAGGAACAAGGTGAAGCTTCACTCTGCCTTTGTAAACAGTCAGGGCCTCTTAGGAGGGAAAGTAGGGAGAAGTGAATTAAATTTTATATTCCTTGGTATCTGCCATGGGAAGACAGCAATAATGGATGTGGATGGTTTGTGTGGAAGGTCTCGGGGTAAATAAGAAGGATTCCTTTGTGTTCCATCTGCAGAAAAGGATGCTGTTCATTACTGAAGGGCCAGCGCCCAGAGATGGATTGTGGCCTTGTAGCAAAGTGTGCCATCCTCCCTGCAACCTCACTGTCCTGTGCTGGCCCATGAAGGCATTTCAGTATCTTCTGAGGGAGCTTTGAGAACCAAAATAAGGATCACTGCTCCAGAACTTGTCCTCTTTTTCTCTGCTCCTCCTTTTCCCCCACCCTCCTGTGGTGTCCTCTCCCTCCCAATTCATTTGTTTTTAAAACGATTGTGCCATTGTGTGCATCAATATGCGCATGGCCTGTCTTGTTTTTCTCTTGGCCTGAAAGTGCAAAGCAAATCTGTTTATGGTTTTGGTGAGCTAATTCTTCCCCACCCTAGATTTTTAAATAGACTCTTTCTTTACCAAGCTTCCAGAGCTTGCAGGATGTATTGAAGTAATGGGAAAAATATGTTGTGTGTTAACCTTCCTTTTTTGTAAAACTTTATTTACAAGACCCTATTCCTAGCAATGTATCTGGGAAGTGAATATCTGGATGCTGGAGGAAGTAGAAGACTTTGAAATAGCAAAATGGTTGTTTAATGCATTCGGGGAGGAAATGTTTTGAGTTTTCCACGTTCAGCAGTTGCATTATGGAGCAAAGTCTAGTGAGCTGTGCTCAGTTGTCCCTTTAATTATTTATCTTCTCCTGCAAATCCTAGTTTCTAGGCTTGGCTGTTCCCTGGGCTGTTTGTTACCTTTAAACAGGCTCCTCCAAAGCAGCTGCTGACCCAGACCTTGCAGCTGAAGGTAAGAGCAGCAAGGAATGCTCTTGGCCTGTAAATAGTACCTTGGATTAAGGGTTTGGTATGTCACTGGTGTGTTGGAAATGTTATTTTTGCCTCTTGATTTCATCCTTCCTGCGAATCAATCTCAGACCTGTCTGTTTAGGTTAACAGCCCTCTCTGCATCCTTGTGGGGGTTGCAGAGCTCCCTGTGCAGCGTTTTCACCAAGGTGTTCTGGCTGCTGAAGGCAGAGCTCAGCTCTGCTGTGGGAGCACTAGAGAAGCCCCAGGGACACCCTGTCCATGCTGCCTGGCTGCTGGCTTGCTTCCCGGCCCTTGTGCTGGATCTCTCCTGTGGCCTGCCTTGCCACAGCACCTCCTCACCTCCAACCTGGCTGTGAGATATTTCTAGAGAAAACTGTGAGCTGCTTGTGTCTTGTGGGGCAGGAGCTGTCTGTGGAGATGTGGGGCTTTGTGCAGCCTGGTGTAGTGGATTGTGTCCCTGCCCATGGCAGCAGGGCTGGACTAGATTATCCTTAAAGTCCCTTCCAATGCAAACCATTCTGCGATTCTATGGCCATTACATGTGCAAGTGCACTGCTCCAGCTCTGTAGGGTTTGGCTGAGGCCTCTGGGTACTCCTGTAACATAAATAAGCAGGAGTAGGATTTCAAAGCAAGCAAATTTTTGACATAGTTGATGTCACGCCTCTTCAGCCCTGTGTTTAGGGCCCAAGGAACTGGAGGCTCACAGCTGCTAGTTTGGTCTTGTTGCTAATAACCTTCTGGAGGTGTTTCTGCTGAGCTGGTTCTTGCAGAGGGCTGAGGGGTTCACCCTGATCTGACGGTGTTAGGGAAGACAGGACCCGTGGAAGGAAAAATGTGGTGCTTTCACAAAACTGGGTGCCCTACATGAAGCTGCAGCACTGGATGTGCTCCTCGCTGGGGTTTTTGGTGTGGAGTGACAGCAAGGACTTCTGGTGAGTAGCCTTAAAACAGAATGGGCTGGGGCAGGGTTATCCTACTCATAAGTAGTGAGACCTTCCACCCAGAGCCTCTGCTCTACCAGTGAGGAACAGGTGGGAAAAAGAGATTTTGCTTCCTCATCCTGAGAGGTAAATTTTTCACAAGAGTTTTGTTCACCCGCAAATCTGCAGCAGAGCTCAAAGCAAAGAATTCCCCACACAAAGCCTTTGCAAAACAGGATTGTCCTTTATCCATGTAATTTAGTAGCACGTGGTGTTTCTTTCTGCAACAGTCTTAGAGGAGGTTCCAATCTCTCTTTTTCCCTTTTTCCCTTTTGTTCTCTGTTTCTGTTAAGCTGACAGTGTTTGCTGCCTAGGAAGGTGATGGCTGGGGGCTGGCATTGACCCCTCAGTCCCCAGGCAGGTAGCTGTAGCCCTGAGCATGGATCTGTGAGGCCTCTCTTACCTCTCCTTTTCCTATCTCCTCAATCAGTATGTGTAACTGTAAAGTTTCCTATTTTGCAGCTGAGATGGAGTTTTCCAGATGCCCTTGCATCCCTTTCCCTCATTCCTCCCTTCCTACTCTTACTTCTTACTGATCTATTTGCTCAGGACATGTGTACAATATCAGTGTGACAAATTGAATTGCTTGTACTCACAAGGATGAGGCCACTGGATGCCTAAATGCTGCATAAACTTCTTGGCTAGCCCCACACTAACAGTTTTGACTCCTGCCCCTCACATTGTGTTTTGTGAAAGGCAGATTCCGTCCTGCATGTCCCTTTCCAAACCTATTGCCCAACACTTCCACTATTTGTCATCAGCCGAGAAGGATCTGAGCGCTGCAGATATCCACAGATGTGGTCTGATTGTCTGTTGTGTTAAAAACCACATCTGTGTATCAGGAGGGTTTGGGTTTGCTGTTCCTCTTTGCGGGGCTTCTCCCCGTGGTGGAGTTTGGAGGCATTTGGGATGTGCAGTGGTGCTGCAGTGGCTCTGCTGTGGTGAGCAGTGCCCCAGGAAGGCACTGGGCTCCAGCAGCAGGAGACTTCCAGGAGAATCCAGGTTGGATGCTCCTGAGATGCCTTCAACCAGCCCTGTCTGGCAGGGGTACCCTGAGGCTGTGGAAGGCTCCAGTGAAGGCTGTGCCCAGTGTTGGTGAATGGACTGGGGTATGCTGAGAGGTGCTCAAACAGGTTTTCTTTAGGAAGGCAAAGAACTGTGCCTGTGGCCTGTGAAAGTCTGGATAAAGTCCATTCTATGGTTTAGTACCAACACAAACCAGTGGCACATCAGGTTCAAGGAGAGGCCTGCTGCCAGGGGAGAGGCTTTGGGATGTCTGGCTCGGAGCTAAGGCTGCAATATTCTGTGTCATCTGAGGTATTTGTGAAAGAAGACGCAAATCCAAGGTGAAATGGTGAGTTCTTACTCACCACCCTTCCAACTGTGGACTGGAGGCCACCCTTCAAAACAAAATGATTCACTGCAGAGGAAAAACAGCTTCTTATTTCCCAGCTTGCTCTGGAGCCTTGTAATCACTTTGGTGGTTCAGCTCTCTGCAGCACTGAGGAGTTGTCTGTTCCAGCACACTGAGCATGCTGCAAGTTTTATTTTATTTCCAAAACAGCCCTTTAAGCATGTTGGGCTGTAAGGGAAACTTGTAATAATTCCCTCTGCCAGTATAATTCAGTGGCAGTGCATAATAGGAGGGTGTCTGGCTAAAGGTGACCCATTAAAGGGTGATTTCTGATAAATAACTAGACTGGGGACTCACAAGTCCTGAGTTCAATTACTGACTTTGCTATAAGCTTCCTGTGACCTTGGGTGAGTTATTTAAAATTGCTTTGTGCCTCATTTCCCTTTCTGTAACACACTGGTGACAGCATTTCCCTTCCAGCCAGGAGCTGTGTCAGTGGGAAGGTGTCCCTACCCTTTTCTGTAGCTGCTGCGTGAAGAACCTGGATGGAGTAGGAAGCATGACCATCTCATGGGCCTCTCTTGTGTTTTCCTGGATGGCCAGTTTGGGGCAGAGCAGGTTTCTGATGCTCCTGTGCTGCTTTGAACCTGGGTGGATTCTAAGGAGAGGTTATGGCTTTGGGGATAAAGATGATGGCACATGGACCTGCTCCCCATGGCAATGTGTGGCCAGACCTCGGGCAGATAATTTCATCTCTCCCTGCCTCTTCCCTGTCTACTCCTTCCCAGTGAGGGTAACAGCACTGACCACGCCTTTTACCACTCCCTAAATGTCAAGAGAAGCTTTCCAGCGTCCCTGAAATGTGCTAAAACCTCGTGGTTGGAATAGCAGACATAGGGGAACAGGGGACTGGCTGTCTCCTGTGTGGTGCTGTGAAGGCTCCCTGCCCTTCCCATGGGATAAACCATGGGAAGTGTCCATGTGACAGCTATCCAGGGAGGAGCTGCCTCCAGCTGCCTCTGTTTCAGGTACAGCAGAGCTGCAGGAGTGATGCTGAGCCTCCTTTGTCCTGGGGGCACACAACCCCTCTTCCCTTTGCCAGAGCCTGATGGTCCAGGGGTGGATGTGGCCTGAGACCCCCATCCCGTGTCAGTGAGCAAGCTCAGGCTGGTGTAGGATGCTGTGGTTGGATGGAAATGATCACCTTTGGGATGTGGCAGAAAATCAGGCCTCGTGGTGGTTGTGAGTGGGAAAATGCTCCTGGGGAATATCTGACTATCCAGAAATATTAAAAGTACTGTTATCTATATTTCCCTCTGGTCACACAGCTGGTCCAGTGTCTTGTGCAGGCTGCTGAGAACCAGCAGTGTGAATTGTGGCCACTCTTTCATCTTTGAAAATATCATATGAAATTTCTATTGCTGCGCAAGAGGCATGGCCCAGCAGCTGGAAAAATCTATCGTTTTTGGAGAGAAGCTTTACTTTCATCTCCATCCTGCTCTTCCCAAAAGCCAAAACCCCAAAACCCTTCTCCTTCAAGGTACCCTGAGTTACTGACTGACCTGCTGGGTGTGATACTGCAAGGCTGGGCAGCTGGCAGCACTTGGCCTCCCGAGCACTGCAAAAGGCTGGGGCTGCTTCTAGACCAGGGATTGTAAATCTCAGGCTACAGGTAGGTCTGGCTGTTCCCTTAGACTCTGCCTGTAACTAGGAGTAAAACTGTCTTGAACAGCAGTCCTGACACTGCTGAAAGGGAAGAAATTAAATTCTTAATGTACAGGATGTGGTATCTTCAAGCACTTCTGCTGTCTAACCCTCTTGTTTTTCCCTTTTGTGGTTTGTGTGATCTTCGTGCTGGGCCAACAGACATTTAGGGCTGTGGATTTTTCCCCAGGTTGTGAGACTTTAGTTGTTCAAGCCACTTTGAGAGTGGAGGAGGGTGAGCTCCAGACTGGTGTGTGTGTAAGATCACATGGGTGTGTGACTTCTAAAAGTCTTCAGGGTTGTCTGTTGGAGGATCTTGGAGCTCTGGGGAGAGGCTTTGCACATGTCTCTGGGGAAATTCTAAAATGCCATGGAAATAACTACTGACCGAGGAAGGGAGGGACGTGGGGAAGATGCCAGGCAACAAGGAGGGGGCTGGCAGCAATTTCCCAGTGGAGCTGAACCCCGGTGAATGGTTTCAGAACACTGATGTGCTCTGGGGGATGGCAAGTGCCTGTAACCTGAATATCCCAGACAGGGAGCTGCCATCCCGTGGGACCTTGCCCAGGACGACAGCTTGAGTAATTTAAACAGTGAGAGTGTCTCCTGTACTAGCAGCTTCTCAGCACTCATCAGCACTTGCCAGGTCATGATGAGATTTGTGCCCAATTTTAGAACGGTGAAGAGGATGAAGGGTATGGATAGGAGCAGCTGGCCCTGAATTTTGGGTGCTGATTGCTTTTGATGTGGAAACAGATGGTCCAGAAGAACCCCAAGTGCGATGGCAGTGTAGCTCTCCAGTGCTTTGGACAGTGCTGCAAACCACTTTCCCAGCTCTCCCTGGAAGGTGAGTGCAGTGTTAGAGCAATAATCCATGGAGGGCTCATTGCAGGAGTCCTCCTGCTCGCTGCTCTGCCTGGTCTGGCCCTTTGGGAAGCAGCTCAGTGTGAGGGCTTGTGGGACTGACTGCAAAGGTGTTGCTCTCATGGGCTTCCTCTGCAGAGCTGCCCTACCTGCTCCTGACAGGTGAGTCCTGCCGAGGGTGAGTGCTGTTCCCTGGTTGCCCTGAGGTGGGAGGCATCTATTCCCTTAATCCTCTGCTGGCTCATGCAGGGAGGGAGTTCCTGCTGTCCTGAGCTTTATCCAGTGTGACACGCTGTTGTTCTGGTGCAGTATCATTAAGATGCTCCCTGGTCTGTTCAATCCTAGCCCAAAGAAGAGGGCAGGTGCCTGGCAGACCATGTTCTCCTGACCTGGCTGGGATTTGGGTCGCTGGCCTAGAAATGAAATGCTCCAGCATGGTCATCCCCATTCCTGTGTTTGCAGGCTGCCTGCTGACACAGCATGAACGTTTTTACCTTACTGTACCCCGTGCTGACTCCTGCAGTTTACTTTATCCTGCTGTTTTCTTAGTGCCGTGAAACAGAGTTAATAATGTTGCTGTGCCCTTCACCCTAATGATGATGATGAATGTTTTAGACTGGTGTAATGAGACTACCCTTCACTTTTTTCTGAAAATCGAGGAGGAATTCTTGATTTCTGTCTTTCTGAGGTTATAACATAGTCTGTGATGCCTTTGGTGTAAACGAGGAATATTTCTGTTATTCGTGGGACATTTTGCAATGAGAACTTTTCCATGTTCATTTGAAGGGCTGGGAAATTTTAAATTTGCAGCAGAGGGATTTTCTCCAAAGGCTTCAGATTAAGTCAGCTCTAAGGAAATAACAGTCTTCGTATGGCACACTGATTTATTTTTTTTTAATTGACTCTTATTTCATTTCGTTCTCTCATTTCCATGGAAGGATGTCCTTCCCCTCTGCTCATCCTGCACGCAGTCTAATCTAAGTTCATGCAATTGTTTGTGAAGGGTGGGATGGTTTCAGGAGGGCAAAATGCAGCAGTTAGCTCTCCTGTGAGCAATGTAATGGTATAAAACAGGCACAAATCATTTTTGTTTTCTTTTATCACTCCCCTTTGTCACCTGTCTGCAGATCTGATTTGGCAAACAGAGCAACTATTACTCTCCACTGTGATTTGGGGTGGTAAGGTGGTAACAAAGTCTTTTTGCGCTTGTATGAACATACAAAATATTTAGAAAAGTCATCTAATACAGTTATTGAAGATGTTCTAGTAGGTTCATGCCTGCCTGCATGCACGGAAAGTGAGGATTTCCTTGAGTTGTCATTTCTAGGGGTGGAGTTTTGAAGCCTGTGGCCAAGACCTGAAGATAGGTTTGGTATCGGTTGGTGGTAATTGGGCTGTACATGCATAATGATAGTAATTTCCTCCTTCTTATATCTTAAATTTGATTTATAAGACCATGCTGCAGTGTGACTTAAAGCTTTAAGTGTTTGTCTCTGCTGGCAGTTGGCAGTGTATTAGCTGTGATTCTTTACAGAAATAAGTGCTCAGTGTTGGAGCTAAATTGAATAATATGGTGGTGTTTGTGTCTTAATCTTCCAAATAGCTCTCTTAAGTTTGCTACATTGATGTCTGAAAGGCTTAAAAATAATAAACTCCATTGTATAGAGCTTTGAATACAGAGTGGAAGCTCAGTAATTGCTGGCAGTTCATGGGCAGACTCACTAAAACGTGGCAAGGAGGCAATTCTCCCAGCACGCCTGAATTTTTTAAAAGAACCTCCTTGTATCAAGGCCTTGTGATCCACAAGGTACAAAGTACATCAAAATGAATTCAGGCTTGCAGGACTCAGTCCAAAACCCCAAAACCTTTAGTTGCACTGTCATATCAATTTAAAACACCTTTTGTCTTCCTCATCAGTCTGTGGGGAGCTGTTTGCATCCCCAGCTTTTGGGCAGGGTAGGTGGAGTGGGCTCATCTTCCAGCCAGCTCCACTGGCTGGTTGTCAGTAGAGAGCTGAAGTCCTCGGCCCCCATCCCAGCTCCCCAGCTTTTTGCTCTTCATAGGAAAGGGAAAAAACCTAAATACATGGTGGTTTGTTTCTTTTTAATGAGGTTCTCAGGGAATCAAGTATCAAAGGGAAAGTTCTGAAATCAGGGATCTGGCTTTGCTGTTTTTTCTCAGAATATGTTTATAGTTCCCCTGCATCCTCGTGAATGAGTTTTTAAATGAAGAGTTGCAAAGGGCAGCTAAGGAAAAGGCTGGTTGGACCAACAGGCATGATTCAAAAAACAAACAAAAAACCCCAACCAAACAAAAAACCGCCACAAACTTCCCCACCCCCAAAAAAACCCCACTCAAACAATATAACCCCAAAACAAAACAAAAAAACAGGAGAGGGAAAGGAAGAGAATGTGATTTGTTTATCACAACTGAACTTGAAACTAATTTTAAATGTCTGTCTTTTGAGAGTAAGGAAATTCCTTTAGCTTCCAGCAGTAAATAACTGAGATGCTTTCAGCTCACAGCTGATCTTGAGGATGGTGAGTTTTCAACTAAAAAAATAATTGACTCTCCAGTAAGGCAAATCCATTCCAAGTGTCACTAAACAGCCGGAGGAAGAGGAGAGTCCTGCCTGGCATGGTTCATATCACAAATAACCCTTGAACTTTGTTCTGTGTCTCTGCGTTCTGTCCGGAGTGTCTTGACAAATGGCTTTGAACAAATACAGTTTCCAATCAGGGAGCAAATGACCAGGATTGCATCTGGCTGGCAGGTGTGTGATCCAGATGCCCAGATATTGCCCAGAGAGATCTCAAATCAAGTCCCAAATCCATTTTTCTCTTGCTATCAATCCTAAAAGACATTATTTCAGAGCAAGGGAGAGGGTTGTCCCATGGGAACCCTTGGGGGTCAGTGAATGAGGGTGTGGTGGTAGGGATGGTGTTGTTTTCCATGCCAAGCTCTTCTTGGCAGTTGAGTGATGAAAGATCTAATGCTGGCTGTGGTGAGCAGGATTTCTGAAACTCAGCTCCTCCTGATGCTTGTCTCAGCTAAGGGTTTGGCTGTTAGGATGCTGAGCTCTCCTAATGGTCTGCCCGTCTCTGTGCCAGCCCAGCCTGTCCTGTGCAGTGCAATTGGGGCTTCTGGAAGTCTGTCACTTATGTAGGTGCTAAAAAGGAATTGAACTTATTTGGGAACTGGTGCTCCAGCTGAAGGAGCTGAGCACTTGCTAGTCTGACCATATGCTTCTGAAGTCCTTGTGGTTTAGTGCTTTAGTCCAGGATATTGCCTATTTAAGGCAATGGAAGAAAACCCTGTGACACTCTTGCAGAGTAGGTATGTGAACTTTAAGCATCAGGACCAAATGGCAGCTCTAGAATTAGATGGTGTCCCTAAGTTCCCTCTTCAGTTTTAAGTGGATGCAGCATTCTTCACTTACAGCTTCAACTGTTGTGTTGCATTGTTGTATGGGGTTGAACATCTGCCCCTTCCAGCCACAAAAATGGCTGTGTTCCAGTGGTGGGTGCTTTCTTTCTATTCAGGGATCCTCTGAGGCCTGGAAAAGCTTGAGTATTAGGCATGACACACTGTCAACTGCAGATCCCCTTTGCTTCCTCCTCTCAACATCTGCAGGGCCAGAATTGTCCATCTTGGCTTGTCCATGTACAGTGCACAGAGCAGAAAGACCCATCCTTACCAGCTGCTGCTGCTGAGCAGGGAGTGGGGCCTCACCAGGAACCTGCCCATCCCATGCAGAAAACATTCGTGGTCCCAGCCTGTAGCAGAGGAGAGAGAAGAGCCATTACCAGCTCCCTTGGGAGGGCTGTGTTGCTGGGACCACGCTGCCAGGGTCTTTTCCCACTGGCAGCACGCTGGCTCAGGATGCTCATCCTCCATCCAGCAGCTCTGCTGTAGCCATGCAGTCCTGTGGGGTGGCAGGGGATGGAGCAGGCAGAGCAGCAGACCTGGCTGGTGCACTGTGCCCCACATTAAAGGTTTGGATGCTAAAGCAGAGCCGTGGCAAGGGACAAGGTGCCCATCTCACACAGGTCTCTCAGCCCAGTGTTTTCTTCCCTGCAGCATTGTTTCCATGATTGACTGGCGCTGGCTTGGCAAAAGCCTTTTGAATATTCATTTGGCTGACGGGAGATGAGAGTGCCGGAGCTCCTTGAAATCAGCTTGGGGAGGGGAAGCAAATAAGACTGCCTTTTTCTCACTCCTAGTGCTACTTGAACTCTCTCAAATGCATGCTTCACATGGATAAATGATTGCGGAGACCTCAGTCTACCTAACAAGCCTGCTGTTTTACAGCAAAAATTATAGTGCCTGCATACTTGCCATCCTCATTTAAAAGCCCATTCCTCATTAATATCACTTTATACATATTATTGCAGCTCAAAATGCCATTCCTCTTCTCCCCACCCATTTCCTTGTCTGGCTGTGACATACAGGAACTACACCCAGTGCTTGACTCGCCTCTCCTGACCTTTTGTAACTTGGCTCCAAACTCCTTTTTTTGGGTCTTTTGCAAAACACTGTCAGAAGGGAAAAATCCTTTGTTAAAACACAGCCAACTCCTGCCTCAACGTGGAACAGTTTGTTCTGCTGAAAGAATGAGCCAGTTCAGTGAGCAGAAAAACATTGCCATAAACCAGCGGGCTCAATAAGCTGCAAAAGCCATCGGCTGCGTGCAAGGTCTGAGAGGACGACTCCGAAGCAGAATCTGTGGGGATGGAAAAAAATAATCCACGATCCCAACCTGCCAAACCCCATTTCTTTGCTTTCAGACAAAGCATTTTGCAGTTGTCTTTTTGGTAATAGCAACTGTAAGTGGGGGAATGGGAGCTGAGGCTGAGCCAGGACATAACGCGGCTCTCGAAGCTGCATATTGCAAAAGGGCACGGGGGATGAAGTAATCAAAAATGCTCAGCTGGGAAGGGGCTGCAGCACTTGTAGTCATCAGGCTGTGCTGCAGATGATCAGCTCCAGCGCCTCTGGTACTGTTTAGTAGCTTGGTTTAGTCCTTCCCACCCACATCTTGTTTTAAAGCTCTGGGCACTCTTTTATTTCCCTGGAATTGCTGCGGGTCTGTCCCTTACGTGGCTGCTTGGTAACTGGTGATCAGCCTGGCTTCAGCAAGCGGTTCTTCATTCCACAGGGGACTTGGATGCTCGGTGAGAAACCTGTGTGACAGGCTTTTGGGTTAGTGTCTGCAGTGGGATCGTTTTGGTGCTGATATAAAAGCTGACACTGGTTTTCTTTTAACAGTAAATGTTGTGCTGGCATTAGAGCTGTGGTTCCCGAATTTGGGGTGATGGCTCCTCGATTACAGTCACCTGTATGGAGGTGGATTTGCATACCTCGCAGTGGGGTTATGAGCAGAGGTACATCAGAAAGGTGGGCTCCAGGGCTTCCCCAAGATGATTCCATGGGAAGGGGCAGGCTGTAGCAGCACTGAGAGCACAGCAGGGCTGTGGCACTGTGGGTGCTCTGTTGCCATTAGGTGCTCATACCTGTGAGCTCCTCACCGGCTCAGCCAAGCATTCCCTGCTGATTTAAAAGTCTTGAATATCCTTGTCAGAAATTTGACGTAGACTAAGATCTACCTCTGGTGCTTATTCATTACTCTGAGCTCCCTGGTGGAGTTTTGGCTTGGAGCCAGTTCAGCAATTTCAGATAACAAAAACACAAAGAAGTGTATTTTAGGTGTAGCCTATTCATCTTCACATACATTCCGAAGGGCTGCATCTACCAAAGCTGGGCTTGTGCTATGTAAATGGTGGGGCTTGACAATGAGCTCTAAAGGTGGGATCACCAGGCGTTGTGGCACATCTGAAGGTGATGTGGGGCTGTTGGAGGTGCCTGTGTTTAAATGAAATCACAAATAAAGCCTGGGCAATGTGAGCAAAAATGAAAGCAGAGGGGGCTGAAATGGGAACTCCATTGTGTTTGCAAGCATGGCTGTACTGTCCTGTTCAGGCACCAACCAACCTGCTGGCAGTCACCAGCGAGTGTGAGGTGATGGGACACGCAGATACTGATGAGCTGAGGGACTTGTGGAAGCTCCATTAATGCTATCTGGTGTCCTCTGCTGGCAGTGCTAACCTCGGAGCTGGCTCTGTCGAGATGTGATTATCTGTCTGCTGGGCCTTTTGCTTTGGGGGAATGCTGGGAATGTTTTGCAGCGTGGACAAAATCTGAGGATTGGAGCTGTGGAGGTGGGTCCTTGGGATGCTGGAACTGTGAACCCTGCTAAGGTAGTGAAATGCGGAGCAAATCTGTAATGAAGCCTCTGTGCCAAAAGAGATTATTACTTTTCTGGAAGATGTTAATGGTATGATTGCATAACATTTATTTTGTGCTCAATCAAATGGATGAGGGCAGAGGAAAAGGAGTGAATTAATGTTAGTGATGTTCAAACAGAAGCACGCAAAGCTCCGAGGAAAGATCAGTGGTTTTGTTTTGATGTGTGTCATGGTGGTGGTTTTTTATTCCTCACATTCTCCTGAAATATAGCACAGGCTTGTCTCTAAGGGGGGCACATTGCCAATAGTCTAAAGGTTATATTATCCCAGTGACCTATTTTTATACTCTAATCGCATTCTGTTTCAGCCAGCTCTTTCTAACCTTCCATCTTGTTCAGTTTTGTGCTTGTCTGGGGAAAAAAAAAAAAGTAGAGATAATTGCCATTAGTCCCTGAGTGCTGAGGCAGCCTCTGCCCAGATACCAGCACACAGGCGAGGTGCTGCTCTTACAGCACAAGAGCAATCCAAGAACACAGCTCAGAAATGGGTGACTACTTGAGATGGGAAGATGAGGAGCACTGTGGGGCAGAGGAGAGAGGGTTTCTCCTAAAGGCAGATTTTAAATTGAGAAGTTCAGTAGTTTGGAGAAGGGTGAAATTTTAATGAATAGCTCTGTTTAACTGGTCTAAATGGAAAAGACACTGTTCTGCTCTAGGCCTGCCAAGGAAAGGAGAATGAATACGATTGTTCGGTCAACCGGCTCCCACTGCATTTAGACTGTACCCGTGGTTTCAAAGCCAGGCTTAAGCTACAAAGCACCCTGACCAGTTGGCATAAAGAGAAATTGTTCCTTAGTACAAATGTTGACTGTGATGCTGCTTGAAGCTCAAAACTGCTGAAGTTTGTGCGTGTGTTTGTACACTCGTGCAGCACGAAATAATAAGATCTGAAGAGCCTTTCTTGCCTGCCCTCTCTGGAGCTGTGGTTATTGTATTGCTGGTGGCTCGGCTTGTTCATGTTGAGATCACCTGAGGTTTGAGTGCCTGCAGAGTTAGTGTGGTACCAATCTGCTCTGGAGGGGAAAAATCTCGTTAACTGCTCATTGGTGGGAACTTGCAGCCCTGAATGGGGTTAAACCCCAAAAGAATTAAGTGTGTCATGACCTTGGTCTGGGTTATGAACCAGGCTTTGGGAGGCAGATGTTACCTCCAGGTGCCAGCCCTGGGCAAGGTCATGGCATGGGGATGTGTGCAGGAAGCTGGGGTGATGCTGTGCTGCTGGCATTTTTAGGCTGCTGGAGATGTTCCCATCCCGTGACTTCCTCCCAGCTGCAGCCTTTGCAGAGTTACTCAGGGAGGATGCTGGACTCCAGCTAGCTGGGATGTACAACTGCAGACCAGGAACAGAGGAGCTCAGCCCTGCCAGATCTTGCCCTTTCTTCTCCTTCACAGAGCTGTGCTAGCACAGCTGGCAGGGAGGTCCCATCCACACCTTGGAAGTTTCTCTGGAGAGGTGATCTGTCTCCTTTGGCTGTGTGTGTCTGTATCGAATGACAGGACTGTGGCCTGGAGAGGTCCTTGCAGAGATGTCCATCCACACAGTGTGTCCCTGGGATGGATTAGCAATAGCCCCCACTGGACATGTTTTAATAATTCAAACTGGTGAAACTCCTACATGACTTCTCATGAGTGGACTGCAAAAGCAGAAGGAACGTTAACAACCAGCCAAAGAGGAGGAATCCCAGGTCTGCCATGGCTATACCCCACATATATGGACCAGTTTCTCCTCCCTTCCGCAGCACTGGGTAAATGCACCCAGTCCCAGGCTACTGAGCGGCTACGGGTGCTGCCCAGGGCAAACTGGGTGTCTGTCATGCGGGGGGCACAGTGGGATGTTTGGGCTGGTGGGAAGGGGAAGGGGGCTCAACCCTCAGGTTTGGGTAGGTGGTACTGGCCATAGGGATCATTTAGTTAATGGCCTTGCTGATTGCAGTGTAATTGGGAAGTCATCTGGAACTCCCAGAGACAGCTCTTCATCTTCTGACCCTGGCTGGAGGCAGAGCCTGAAGGGGAGAGACAAAAACTCAAAAACATCAACTTTTTTTCCTCTTTTGATTTTTCCTCTTTTCCCCTTCATATGATGCTATCAGCTGGGGCCTGCAGAGTTTCAACTTAAAAACAAACTGCTTTTATTTAAAGTGCCAATATTGTGCTTGGCTCCATATGAGACAGAAACATTAACTTTGTCTCTGACCCAGGGAGCCTGTCTGCCTGCCTAGCAGGCACTGAAAGCGTTGAGAAAACTGTTATTTTACTTCCATTTTGGTGCTGATTTTTAAAAAATCTAATTTTTTGTTAATTTCATTTGATTTTAACGGAGCATTCCCTCTTCAGCAGAGCCCACAGAGCACGTAGCCATCCTTTGTGTCCCCATGGAGACCTGTCCCTGGTGTCAGCGTTGGCACCCAGGAGCTGGCAGGGCTGGGGGCAGGGGAGGGCAGCTGTCCCTGTATTCCCGTGCCTGGGCAGTGGGACTGGGGCTGCTCTGTCCTGGCTGCTGCTGCTGCCTGGTGGGTTTTCTGGTTGTTGTTTCTAGGCGAGGTTTGCAGAAGGTCACAAAAAATTAATCTTCTAACTGGGGACCTTGGCAATGCGCGCAGTGAATGTTTTGCATTAACAACCTAACTCGTTAATTCAGTGAAACATTTAAAACCAAACCAGTTATATCCAGCCAAGCTGGAAAAAGCTGAAAGTTCATACTCAGCAGTGCAGATTTCGAAACCTCCCTTTGTTAATCTCTGCAGAAGTAAATTTTCTGCTATTGCAGAGCTCACTGTGACCAGTCTGGCATTGTTTCCCTCAGCGGAGGCAAAGCTGCTCTGCAGAGGGTTAGTTTTGTACCTGGAACTGCCACCTTTCCCTCCGGCATTACTTTCTGTGAGCATCACTGGGACAGAATTGGTTTGACTCTGCTTTAAGTCAGTTTTCCCTCAAATTTCCATCAGCAGGTTTAGGTGCACTGGATGTTTGTCCTGCTTACTCTGCTACCTTGCTATGACATTAGTAAGTATAAATTAAATAGGAACCATGAATTTAAGTACAATAACTTTGTCTTTCTGGCTGCCAGGTAGCTCTTCCTTTCAGCTAATGTCTCTTTGCTCCAGTTAATCATAAAAAAATACATAGGAAATAGAGTTCTTCACTCATGGCTGTGCAGATGTGTCTGAGGCATCTGCAGTGGTGGTATATACACTGAGATCACTTGTAAGGATGTTTTTCAATAGGTTAATTTTTCTGCCATTAATTTACCCTATCCATTAGAACAGCCTCACTTACTTTAGTACGGGAGAAATGAGTGAATTATCCATTCTGTTATATATTAGTGGTGTATTAAAGTATTAAGTGCATTCCAGAAGGTGAGCAGTGAATAAAACACGCTCCCAACATGTGGTTATGCAACTGTTCCATAGAAATTAAATGGACAAACAGAACACTTGATTAATTTTTTTTTTCCCCAGTAAATTGCCACTGTGATTCACTTCCAGCTAAAATTTGCAATCTGTGTTCTCGGATGGCATTAATATTGGAGCCCTGCAGGAGAGCTGTGGTGGCTGGGGCTGCTTTGATTACATTTTTAAGGAAAGTTGTTGGAGAGAGCACAGAGTTTGATGCAAATGTGCTGGTAAATGAAATGCAGAGCTTTTAGGTTCTCTGTAGGTGGGTCAGGCCATTCACATTTATCCAAAATAATAGCGATGGAGTGCTCGGGAGAGGCACTTTGTGAACGTGGCACAATGGGGGTCTTTGTGTGTCGCCATTGCCTTGGATCAAATTTACTCTGTTGACAGATAAAAATCATCTTTTTGATATCTGGAGACTCCATAAACACTGGGTCAGATCTGTCAGGGACTGCAGCTGTCTCAGTAATGGAGACTCTGGAACTGGATCTCTGGAGTTTGCTGGAAAGAAAAAAGCTTTCTGCAGAGGGCCCAGCAGCTTCTCCCTGTGCTAAAGCTGCAGGATAAAAAGAAATAAGTATTCCCTTTTACTATTGCTTCCCTGAAATGAAACTCCTCTCAGCCTTTAAAGCTGCATTTTGTAGCCTTCAGGCTGATCTTACTGTTTTTTCCCTAATTGACTTGACTTGGAAAGGTCATCACAGCCTGCTAGACTGTGTAATATTTAACTTAGCATCAAAAATGAGGATCTCGGGATTGGTGTCAAATGGATGCTGTTCCCCTCTGAATAACACAGCCCATTCATACTCATCCAAATATTCCACTTGCTAATGCTAATGAATAACTTTCTGGCCCTCTGCAGAGGGCAGGACTAACCACGAGAAGGTGAGATGAGAGTGGCATAAAGCAGGTATTGAGATGTGCAATCCCCACAGTCTAAATCCAGCTCAGGGCTTTAATACCTGTTTTATTTATAGATTTTTTTTTTTTTAAGTTATAATTTCTAGCTCTTCATGATGCTTTAGCATAGCAAGCAGTCTTTTCTGATGCCAAGTTCAGTGATGACTAACACTATTTACAGGACTGTTTTGTAATCTCAGATCAGCCCACATTAACGGGAAGTTACGTTTTCCCGTCAGTCTTTCAAACGGTGCCTGAGAGTTGCTGAGGCCAGAGCCAGCCATCCAGGCTCTCTCGTTTGGAAAAAATGATGTCAGCTTTCAGAACCAGCTTTAAAAAAAGTCTAATAAAGTTAGGGAGGTCATTTGAAATTGAACTTCCTCCATTTGAATTTTTTTTTCTTTTTTTTGCATGAGGATTTTTCATTCCTCTGTTCTAAAAACTACCAACAAAACTAAGTACAGGAGATATTGCATAAGCACCACCAAGCCATTTGCCTGATCTGCATTTCTCAGTGCATGAGATCAGCTCCAAAAATCTGATCTGAGAAAGCTGCTGGTGCACAACTGCTGTAACTGATAGGAGTTACCTCTGTGAGTCACCTCATAGGATGGTAAGTACTTTTTTTTTCTTAAAGTTCAAGGTTTTATGAGTGTTTTTATAAAGCTCAGTTGCTGTTACTGTAAATCCCAGGGAAATCTGGCACAGAGTATTTGTAATATGAATCAGTGCATCCATATGCTTCCAAGTGACCTTGCAGTCTGGAAAAATACCATTTTATCCCTTTGTTGAAGTAAAAGAAAAAGCAGAGTTGCTGTAGAAAAGGTTGACAGAGGGATGTCAACAGGCAGATGACTCCTGGTGCCAGCTACAGCAGCTTTACTGCCCTGGGGTCATGATCTCAGGCACAGAGCATTTGCTGTGCATGTGGGAAAGCTGCATCAGGCCAGGAATAAGGTTGTGGCTAATGCCTCAGCCAGCCCTGGCCTTCCACGGGCTGGAGCACTTCAGGGTCTGCTTCAGCTTCAGCAGAGGAAAAAAAAAAAAAAGGAGAAAGTTATTGTTCGTTGGTTGGTTGGGTTTTGCTTATTTTTGTTCAGTTTTGGTTTTAAATGTAAAAAATCTCTGGTTACCCCAAGCCCAGCAAGATGGGCTTTCACTGACGAGAAATTACACTTTGTTAGGGAATACCCCAGCGCATTGGGTGGTGTGACTGCCAAAAGCTGCAGAGGTGGTGGGAGGGTAAGTCTGGGAGCCAGGAACATTGTGATGCTGCTCTTGAGCTTTGGGCCTTTACCTTCTCTTGTGGCTCCAGATGAGGACTCACAGATGCTGTTGAAACAGTAATGAAGTGAATACAAGATGGGAAGGGCATCTCCCAAATGCTTTGCAGGCTTGCTGAGCAAGGAGGGCTAAAATACTGTACCCTCCTCCCTCCCAGCATCAGCTCCAGGTGTCTGCAGAGACTCTTGGCATGGGCACAGAGCTCTGAGCTGGCAAGAAAATTCCTGACAGGATGGATGGAAAGTGCTGATTTTGAAGAAACTGAAATGTTCTGTGGGGAATACGTGGATTTTTCATAGTTTTTTTTGTGATGGAAAGCAGGCGGCTTTCCCAGGTGACCCTGCCTGGTGTCACCTCCTGCATGAGGCTGAGGTGGGACCTGGGGCACACAGTGGGCCAAGACATGGCTCTCTCTGCTGAAACGCCAAGGATGGGTCTTGACAGGGCAGAATGAGGGGAGAGTTCAATGGTGTCCCTCCTCTAATGAGAATTTGATGTGGGCTGTAAAAGTGGCATGTTTGTGTGCTTGTTTTGAAACAGTTCACAAGTTTGGATAGTTCACAGGTTTAGGTGTGAAAATACAGCAAATCCAAGATCAAGTTAGATTTTTCCAGTGGAAGAGGAAAAATTATTTATTGAGTGAAGCAGTTACATACCAGGGCAGTTGTGCTTTGTGCAGTACCAAGGGAACTAACCCCTCTTCCCTCTCCTTATCCTCAGGTTCAGTGGCAAATATGAACATTTGTCAACATCTGACAACAACTCCTCGGGACAATGAGTTTGCTGGAATCTGGACCACAGAGCACTTGCAATAGCTCTTTCTAAATTTGAATTTAATTTAAATGAAAGAAAAATAGTCCTCTGGATTAACTGTAGTGATGGCTAGCAAAAGGAAATCCACAACTCCCTGCATGATACCAGTAAAAACACTGGTGCTTCAGGAGACCGAACAGGATGCTGGAGAAGATGATCATGAAGGAACACCACCAGAGGCTCCTGCAGAAGGACAAGCAGCGAGTGATGCTGGGGCCAGCAACAGTAATAATGGAGCTTTGTCCAACGGGCACCGTGGCATTGCCGATGGTGACACTTACATCTGCAAGCCTTGTGACTTCGGCTCTCAAGACCTTCACCAGTTCTTTGGGCACTTGGACTCTGAGCACTCAGACTTCAGCAAAGACCCTGCATTCGCCTGTGTCGGGTGCAGCTTCCTGGCCAACAGCCATGAAGGGCTCTCGCACCACAACACAGAGTCTCACGCCGGCGAGACGAGCTTTGTCTGGAGGGTGGTGAAGCAGGACAGTCGTACAATTGTGGAGCAAAGTCTCTGTGAGGCCACCAGCAGCCATGACCTGCCGGGAGAGGCCCCTGAAGAAGGGGCAGATGGCCAGTCTGAAATTATCATTACCAAAACCCCCATCATGAAGATAATGAAGGGTAAACCTGAGGCCAAAAAAATCCACACGCTGAAGGAGAACGTGTCAAGTCAGTTGGGCGGTGAGTCAGAGGTGAAGGATGGAGAGCATTCATTCCCAAATGGGTCTGTGCCAGTCAGCCAGCCCACCGCAAGTTCAACAAAGTCATCTCACATAGTGAATGGCTCCATCATAGGAAACGTACCTGTTCTGCAGGCGGGTGTTGCACAACTTGTGTCGCTGCAGCAGCAGCCCCCCTTGCATCAGCAGCTCCCCACGTCCAAGTCCCTTCCCAAGGTGATGATCCCACTGAGCAGCATTCCCACATACAATGCTGCCATGGACTCCAACAGCTTCCTGAAAAACTCCTTCAACAAGTTCCCCTACCCCACCAAAGCTGAGCTCTGCTACTTGACTGTGGTGACCAAGTACCCAGAAGAGCAGCTGAAGATCTGGTTCACTGCACAGAGGCTGAAGCAGGGCATCAGCTGGTCACCGGAGGAGATAGAAGATGCCAGGAAGAAGATGTTCAACACTGTTATTCAGTCCGTGCCACAACCCACCATTACAGTGCTGAACACGCCCCTGGTTGCGAATCCTGGGACTGTTCCCCATCTTATCCAGGCGACTTTACCAGGCCACGTGGTGGGGCAGCCAGAGGGGACAGGGGGACTGCTGGTCACGCAGCCCATCATGGCAAACGGGTTGAAGGGCACCAGCTCCTCCTTCACCTTGGCAGTGACTTCTGTCCCCAAGCCACAGCCGGCGGCGCAGCACAGCACCGTGAGCTCCAGCAACACATCTGGGGTCAAGGTGGTCAACAGTGCCCAGTCATTGCTCACTGCCTGCCCTACCATCTCCTCACAGACCTTCCTGGATCCCAACGTCTACAAAAACAAGAAGTCCCATGAGCAGCTCTCAGCCCTCAAAGGCAGCTTCTGCAGAAACCAGTTCCCTGGCCAGGCTGAGGTCGAGCGGCTGACAAAGATCACGGGCTTGTCCACCAAGGAGATCCGAAAATGGTTCAGCGACAGGAGGTACCACTACAGGAACGTGAGGGGCGGCCGGGCCGTCTTTCCTGGGGACAGCACTCTGGATTCCCTGCCCGAAATCACCTTCGATGTCCCGCCCAGAGGAGCCGAGCTGAGCCCTGCGGTGGCCACGCCAGCCCCTCACCACCCGCCACGGCGGCAGTCATGGCACCAGGCACCCGACTTCACCCCAACCAAGTACAAGGAGCGAGCGCCGGAGCAGCTGAAGGCCCTTGAGAGCAGTTTTGCCCAAAATCCCCTTCCTGCGGAGGAAGAGGTGAACCGCCTGAGGGGGGAAACCAAGATGACACGGAGGGAAATCGACAGCTGGTTCTCGGAGAGGAGGAAGAAGAAGGTAGCAGAGGAAAATAAGAAAGTGGAGGAGGTGGCTCAACAGGAGGAGGAGGAGGCAGAGAATGGCGGCGGGGAAGGGGAAGACTCCTCGGATGAGCAGAGGGCCACGAGTGAAAACGGCTCAGTCGACGCCTCCGGCAACAACCCGAACTCGGCGGAGCGGAAGGTGAGTCCCATCAAAATCAACCTGAAAAACCTGCGAGTGACCGAGTCCAACGGCAAAAACGAGGTACCGGGGACTGGCGCAAATGAAAAGGGGGACGGCAGCTCCAGCCGGCCGCCCACCCCTCCCAAAACCAAACTGAACTTCAAAAAAACGGCCCAGCAGCGGCATCTGCTGAAGCAAATGTTCGTGCAGACCCAGCGCCCCACGAACCAGGAATATGACGCCATCGTGTCCCAGACGGGCCTGCCGCGGGCCGAGGTCATTCGCTGGTTCGGGGACAGCCGGTATGGCTACAAGAACGGGCAGCTGAAGTGGTATGAGAACTACCGGCGGGGGGTCTTCCCCCCGGGGCTGGTGGAGGTCAGCCCCGCCGGCCGGGAGGTGCTCGAGGACTACTACGAGAAGCACAAGGGGCTGCGGGAGGAGGACGTGCCCGGCCTCTGCGAGCGCGCCCGCCTCGGCGCCCAGCAGCTCAAGGTGTGGTTTGCGGTGAAGGCGGAGGAGGAGGGCAGGGGCTCCGGCCCCGAGGCGGCCGGCAGCCGGAAAGGGCCGTGCGAAGCCGGCGCGGAGGCGTCGGAGAGCAGCGAGGCGTGGGAGCCGGGCGGCCAGGAGGGCAGCGCCGGGACCCCTGACGCCCCCGGCCCACCGCCCGCCACAAGGCTGGGTAAGGCCCCTGCCTCGGCGTGGGAGGGCTCGGGGTGGCAGCGGGGCACTGACAGCCTCTCCTGTTCGGGGAACAGGTTCAGCGAAGGGGTTAGTGTTTGAGGTTTAACTGAGGAAGTGGTGAGGAGCTCTCTCTCTGAAAGAAGGGTATAAAGGAAGGAGGGTGAGGAGGGTCTGGCAGGATGACACAAGTGCCACTGCCTGCCTCTTCCTGCCTTGGTCATTGGGTGCTGGTGCCACTCAAAAGCCAAATCCTGGCTTTATTTCAAGCTGGAGTAAAACAGCAGGAGTGTCTTGTCCTTTTACCTTTACCTTTTACCTGCCCTGTGGGAAGATGGCCCATAGATTTATTTATTTGGGAAGAAAGGGGCCTGGCTTGTCCTGTGCCGTTGGCTCCTGACATGTCCCTGCCTGGTCTCCAGCAGCAGACACACCCCCTGCCTGCCTTTCTCTCTCCTGCAGCCAGCTTCCAGATGTGATCATCCTTGTTCAGCATGGAGCAAGGCTCAGGTGGTGAAGGTGGAGGCTGCAAAGGAGGGAGGGGACATGGAGTCTCCAGGACTCAACTTTTGGAAGGCGTGTGTTCGTGTGTGCATGTGTGTGTGGAGGAGAGAGGAGGTGCTTTCCAAGCCCTCTGTGGGCTTTTCTGCAGTGCAGCTGGGGGCTGTTTGCTCCCTGACAGGGTTCCCACCAGATGGGGATGGCCAAGTGCTGGCCCTGTCCCACGGTGGTCTGTGCACGCAGCTCCTTGCTGGCCAGCTGGGATCTTCTCCGGTCCCACTGCCTTGCTTTGGAGCTTCCCACACACCTCTGCCATGGCTGCAGGCCTTAAAAAAGTAATTACAAAAAACAAGTAGAATTCATTGCTTCCCATCCCATCTAATTTGGAGGAGTTTGGAGAATGATTTTGGATGGGCCCTGCCCTTGCTGCACACCCCATGTGCTTTGCGGGGGAGTGGTGGGTTTGTGGACTGGTGGGGGGCCTGTGCCTGTGCTGGGGAGGTGGCTGAGCCCCTTCTTGTGCCCTCTGAGCATGGCTTTATGCCACCCAGAGCAAGGGGGTCCTTGTCGACCCTTGTGGCACAGAGGCAGGAGGTGCTTAGCAAGGGTGCATCCCTCCTTAGGAATGCAAAGCCAACCCCACTCCCTCAAGGATTTTGGGTTTCCTGGCCCCTCTGAATGGTGCTCGCCCTTCTTTGCAGCTGACTCTATCAAGGCTCCTGATTTTGCCTGTCCTGAGGCACTCCTGCATCCCCTCCTCCCCACCTGGGACCTCACCTGGAGCAAGGCCAGGAGCATCTCTGACACCTCTGTTCTTTTTCAGAAACAGACTGAACTCAAACCACCAGCCCCGGAGGATCCGCTCTTACCCTTGAGAAGAAATTTGTGATCTTTCAGACACCCGTGGGCCGGCCTGATCCAAACGTGAGAAGCAGGACGTGGTGATGAAGCACTGCCATACATGAGACCTTTGAGCACAGCACACGAGACAGCACATGCAGAAACTGGGCACTTGGTGCTGAGCTCTCGGAGGCCCAGCCGAGGAGGTGGCTGGGCGCTGGTGGAGGCAGGGGCTCAGCTCACACCCAGGAAATAGGATGCTCCTGTTTGCTTTCCAGTGACAGACTTTCAGATTTCATATTCATATACCGATGCCTACAGCTGCCTATACAAGCATAACAAATCTCAGACATTGTGTAAACAAGGTCGTTGCTTAGATATGGACTATCATGGCATAGTACTTGTTTCTTTTTTCTTTTTTTTTTTTTTCATCTGTCCGTTAAGGTGTTTGTTCTCTAAAGGTTGGCATGGCTGCATATATCCTCTCTGCCCTTTCTGGTCCTTAAGCCCTGGCAGTGAAGCGCTTTGTGGGCACACAAGTGTGAGTGTATTAGGAAAGGGAAGGGATTTGAGAAGAAAACTGCCAGTCTTGAATTTGAGCGAGGTTCTCATCCCTCCAGATGAGGTTAGAGTGAGCATTGCATACTCTCTGATAATTAGTAGGTTCCCAGACCTGGGCAGCCCAGGAGATGGAATTTGGTGTCTTTTGTCCCTTGCTGGCTAGAACATTTTCCCCTGTGCTCCTGGAGACTGACTGTAACAGGCTGTTAAATGTCCAAGTCTCTCATCTCTGAGAACTAGCACATAATAATTTTTGCATCCTGACCTGGAATCCTTTTCATTGTTTGGAGAGAACAGTCTGTTCTTGAGAGAACAAACGCGGAGAGTCACAGCGTGGCTGTGAGTGGTTCAAGTCATTGTTGTCTCCAAGGCAGCGGCTCTGCTGCCATTGGGAAGTTTACTTCTTGCAGCCCTACATGGCAGATCCTCCTGCAGCACTGCTGGTGATTTCGAGTGTTTGTTCCAGTCTTTTTTTTTTCCCCTTATTTTTTTTTTCCTTTATTTCCCCCAGGCCACATGCAATAGTTCTGGCAAAAGAGCAAAATAAATTTCCCAGTTATCCTGCCTGCTGCTTAGTACCTGTACGTTTTTGATGCGTGTTGTCTTGGGTGGTTGCTGTGTGATGCAACTGCTTGAACATTTTTACTTTAAATATTCTGTTCTAATAGAAAACAAAGTCTAGAAGGGAAACTCTTGAGCTGAATAGTCCAGCGAAACGCTTTGTCAGATCATTCTGTCACAAACTAATCAAATCCCAACTCCAAATTGGTTCCATGTTTTGCCTTCACTTTTGCTCTTGGAAGGCTATTCCAGAAATTGACTGCCTTTGAGTGGTTAGAAACTTTATTTAAATTTCTAGTTTGAATTAATTCGTGGCTGGTTCATTCCTGGTTTGTTTTGGAGCCAACATTGTCCTTTAACTTAAATAGTTTTTGGTGTTTATCTGCTGATGTATTTATGGAGAGTAGTCATAGTTCCTTAGTTTTTGCCAAGCCAACTCAGCCAAGCTTTTTCAGTAGAAGGTTTTTATTTAGTGAGAGCTTTTTAATGTGGGAGACTTTATTGTTGGTGGTAAATGATATTTATTAGGAGGGTGGGTAGCAAACCCCAAAGGATCAGATCCAGAGATTTACAAAAAATCTGGTTTAAAAACAAAAAAAGCTCTTTCAGAACCTTTTCCAAAGATGGTGTCTGATTTCTACCTTTAATTGCCCTTGCTTTTGCAATTCTTTCTTCTCCCCCTCTTCAAGAGGCCGCCTCGCTCAGCTGCTGGAAGGGACTGTGGCTGCTCAGTACTTTGGCAGAGGCTTCCCCTTGCCTGGTGGGACGTGCTGGGTGCCTGAGCTCACAGGGCTTCCCTGGCACACGATGCAAGAGCGTGGCCAAGTGTGACCATCTGCTCCAGACAGAGGTGACCTGCACCCCACAGAGAGCCGGGGTGATGCCTTGGACGTGGCCACTTGCACTGTGCATCCCATAGCCAGACCAACCATCCCACCTCGCTGTGAGCAGGGCTGGCACCGACCTGGAGCAGCCTGTGTGGCACCAGGCTCCCTAAATTTCTCTTTGGAAGCACTGTTGATGGTCATGGCACAGTTGGAGGCATGACCAGCAGCCAGCCCACACTGGCTGGTGATGGCTCAGCCAGTGGCATCCCCTGTGGCTCTGCTGGGGGACCAGGGGTTCACCCTCATGGGTGCAATCCTGTGCACCCCAAAATATTAGAGAGGGTGGGAGAATCTGTGTGGTTCTAGAGCTGAAAGCAGATCTGGGAGTCGTGCAGCCTGAGAATATGGATGTATGTACAGTGTCACCTTCAGAGAACAAATACAGGTAGGTCAATTTACTCTGTAGTGTCTATGTACATGCAGGTTTATTTAACTACACATATATACAGTTCAAATATGCCATTGATTCTTTATTGCATTAAGATGTACATTAAAAATGTACACTTTTACTAACTACTTGCTATATAAATATGTTGGAAGTGTAGTTTGCCCACTCAAGGTGATTTTCTGTGGGATTTTTGGTGTACACTTAAGGGCCTAAGGCTGATTGGAAGCGTGATCCCCGCTCCATCTACAGGAATGCTTAAGGACTATGGTATGAACTGGTCCCTTCAAACCGTGTTTTGATGCACTAGCTGAAATATTTTGCACTTGGATTGTATTCAGCCAGTTTTCCAGAAAAATTGAAAAGAAGTCTTGTGAGCTAGAGGGAGAATTTCCCGGTGTACACAGAAAAACCAGCCTTGAGGGTTGGAAGCTGCTGAGGTTTTTGAGCTTTGTCTCCATGCATTCATACAAGCACAGCAGGAGTTTTCTTTCTTTTGGGTCGGAGGAATTTTAAAAAGTGGTTCCATGCAGGCTCCCCTCGGATGTGGCGATGGGGCTGGCAAACGCCATTGCATGGGGAGGGTAAGATTTAGAGACAAAAAAGAAATCAAAAAATGATCAAGTTCCCTTTCTAACTCCTACATTCCTTGTTATCTGCATTTTTTAGTTGACTTGAAATCTCCATAAAAATATAAGCTGAAGATTTTTGAGGGTTTAGCTCTGTGGTCTTCTGTTTCTCTGCTGAGGAGGAGAAACAGGTGCCATCTCCAAACTGACTCGGGTTTTGGTGCAGGACATTGGAAAAATGTTTGCCTCTGAAACTGAAAAGAAAAATTGAGAGGTGGCTTGACAGTCCCAACAGCAGCTCTTGTGGTGTTAAGAGGAAGTGTCACCACAATTCTTCACAGTGTGTGAATATTTATCATCATCTAATCAAAGATGACTATCTTGACTTGAAAGGGGTGTAAGATCGAGGTGATGTAGCCAGCATCAGTAAGGAAGGGAAATTAAATTCTCCACCTCCATCCGCTGTGCCTGAGCTTGGGCTTGGCAGGCACAGCAGAAACCATCAATTTTAATCCATGTGAATCTTGTTACTTATGTCTCTGAGGCTGCTTAGATTAAGGGCACAATCCAATTGCTTAATAACCCAAAACCCTGATTTGTTCTGGCCCTGGCTTGCTCAGGGAAGGGGCTGCTGGTTCTCCTAGTGCAAGGAACTGAGTTTCTTTATTCATTGATGTCAGCAGCCTCTGCCATGAGATTTCTAGACATTGTTCCATGTTTCATTTGGGTACCTTATTTTTCAGCTCTGTAATTAGCATTCTAGAAATTACGTTTGGTTTTTTTTTTTTTAAGCAGAAAACTAAACAAACCATGATCTCCAGGCTCCTATCTCCAGTCCACTTGTCTGAGAGCTGAGTGCTGCTGCACATCACCCCTGCAGCGTGGTGGGAGGATGAGCACAGGTGCTTGCAGGTATTTAGTGTGATTTCATGTCCCCTCCCCGAGTTGGTCACCAGGAGAAGCCATCAGCAAAAGCAGTAGCTGCTGGCAGAAATCTGCTGAAGTCCTTAACCTGGCTGGGGGATGCTCACACAGGAGCTGGAAGATTTTTGGGTTAATTTTTGTTACGTGTCCCCTGACAGTTCAAGAGAAGGAAGCTGTAGAAGCCTGGTTTTTAATTTAGGGTTTGGGGTATTTTATTTTTTTAATAGGAAAGCAATCAAATTTTGTCCCATGTGGAAGTGTTGTGTTGTTTTCCCTGCAGCCCCTCTCTTAGAGACATAACAGAGGCAACCTGATCAGAAGCTGGCTCATTGGGAATCAGAAGAAAAAGGTCATTTTCAGCACTTGGGCACAAATTACAAAGTGAATGTGATGCTGCACATTCCCATCATGGTGACAGTATTTAAAATGCTTGTAAACTTCTCCTCTGTGCTACCCAGATAATTTTGGCTTTGCTTTTTTCAAATCAGTAGGGGTCCTGATGTGATTCAGCTCACCTGCAAATCTCTGGTGTCACTTCTCAGCTGATCCCAAAACCAGCAGGGTGAGATTGGGCAACATGGAGGGGAATGAGGCACTTGCAGGCTATCCTTGTTCTTCTTTTTATTGAGAAATTTAGTTTCTGCTGTATGTTTTACTGGCAGTGATCTGTGCCAGGAATGTTGGCATCACAAAACTTTAAGCAGAGCAAGGGAGCTCTGTTATGTAAGCAGTGATATTTTATTTTTTTTTTAAATTTTGGGTTTTGGTGTTATCGCCCAAGTGCTGTGTTGGCTGTTGTTTGGCATATTCTGATGGGGGGCACAATTAAAGCCCCTTTTCCCCTGTATGGATGGAAGGTTGGTGTTAGAAGGACTCTTGCTTACTGGTGCTAGTGAAGGTTGTGCTAGGAATCCATGGCATAGAAAATTTCTAGCTAAAATTGCACTTTCTCTTCGCCCCATCTGGCTCGTGGTGGTGTTATGGGTACGTGGCTGTAATTCCCCTTGCACATACTAACATTGCACTAAAAGAGAGACTTTGGGAACAGCGTGTTGATCACTTTGTTTCTCAGCAGACCACAGAGTCAGCCTAATGGGGTCTCTTTTTTTTTTTTTTTTTTTTTAATTATTGTTATTTAGAAATCACGCTGGTGCTGAATGACCTGGAATTTTTGCTTGGATTTATCCAAAGGAAAATGTAATTGTAGCTGCAACGGGACCTTTCATAAGGGTGGCCGTGCAGTGAGGGAGCAGGGCCAGGGCTCTGCTGTGTAAAGCTGTCTTTGTACCAGGGAGGTGTGGGGGGCTCCAGGGGGGTTGTTACTTTGGATTTTTTTTTTTGAAGACCACAATTTTAAATGGTCACCTTGGCAATCGTGTGAAACAGGAAATAGTTTTTACTTTTGGTAAAGGTTTTAAAGAGGAAAAAAAAAAAGAAGCTGCCTGTGATTGTGGGCTGTAGCTATTATTAGGGCTAGGGTAGCTTGTACGTGCTATGGACTTTACCTGCTCTTATTCTGAGGGCAAGAACTCCCTGTAGCAACAATGCCACTTCTGAGAAGTGAACGGCAAGTTTCCCTTCCTTTTGTATATGTGGATGTGAGGGTGGGCGATGGGAAGAGCTTGCTTGTACAGTTTGTTGAAATGAAACCAGACATTTTTGGTTGTTCCTAAATAAAGAGCGTAAAAGACAAACGTGAGTCAACTGGTGCTTGCACTGGGGTTTGGGAGGGCCCAGGGTGGTGCCCTTAAGCCCAGGAATGGCTGTGCCTGCCCTCCACATGCTGGGCTGGGAGTGAGTGCTCCATCACAACCTCCTCATTTATTTTAAAAGCACAGCAATTTTCCATGGGGTAAGGCCAAGAGTGAGTGCTCCAGCAGCATCCTGAGCCCAGACACCTCCGTCCTAGGGGTGCTTTCATCCCACAGTGCTGTCTCCAGGCTGCCTCAGAACAGCACGGGCAGCTGGAGCACATAACTTTGTCTTACCCTTCCGAGTGAACAGCATTAAACCTGGGGCTGCTCCTGGTTATTTTTTCTCCCTGCACCTGCAAACCTCCTAAAGCCAGGAGGGAGCAGTGCAACCTCCCCTCAGACACAGCTGCACCTCAGCTCTGCCTGGATCTGCAGAGCACAGACCATGAGACCCCCGAGGCAGCACACATGTAATACTGACACATTTATTGTCGTTTAAAGCGAGCGCGGCCCTGTAAAGGGAGAGTTTCACTACTGGAGCCTTCGGCAGTGGCTATAGAGGTCAGATCTGGTGTCACCAGGACAGACGGAGGTGCTGCCGTGGTCACTGCAGTCCCGCCTGGCCCGGAGCGCTGGGAACGGACACAGCACAGGATGCTCCGGCAGCTGCACAGGATCTCTGGATTACAGGCACAGCAGTGACGCAGAGGCTGCATGGGGATTTGTTTAGGTCTCTTGTGATTATAGACAGTTTGGTCCCTCGCCTCTGGCAGCCTGTCCGCACCGACACGCTTCTTAAGGGCTTCGTGGTGAAGGTTGGTGGGTGCTTGGGGTTGGTTAGGGGTGGGGTTTATTTCCAATATTTTTTTTTTCTTTTTTTAGTTCTCCACTTGAACACACTTCAGCAGAGAAACTGGAAAAGCTGCCTGAAAGTAGGCCATAGCAGTGCCGTTTCCATAGAAACCAGTTCACAGCGTGCTGTGAGATTCACAAGCACTGGAGGTGCTTTCGCCCGCCGGGATGGGCTACAGCCGGTTGTCCCCGTTGACCCGAGTCCTCCGCAGTACCCTGGAAGGGGGGCACAGAGAGGGGACACAGCTCAGCCTCACCACGGCACGACCAAGGACAATGCTCTGGTGTCTCAAGTTGCCCACTGGATGAAAGTGGGGGCTCAGCCACGTCCCCCGTGACTGAGGATAATGGCTGTGGGGTGGCAGCTCCTTGTCCCACCCTCCTCCCACAGCAGTGACTCCCACAAGCACTAGCAAAACTTCCAGTTCAGATTTAGGGTTTCCATGCAGCAAACGAAGCTGCAGCTCCATTCTGGGTTAGGGGGAGGCTGCATTCACCTGCCTCCAGGCAGATTAAATACAGGGAGGCACCTTGTGCTGGGGGAGAGCTGAATGGGCACTGGCCTCACCTTCGCTCCCGGCTCTCGAAGTGGTCAGCGAGCTGCTCTGGGGACACACGGAAATCCTCGAAAGGCTGCTGGTACCGCGACTCAAAGGACCCCTCTCTGCCTCTGCTGGCTAGCAGCTGGCTGGAGCCATCCCCTGCTCGTTCCCGTAGGGATGAAGCACTGAAGAGGTTTATTTCACCATTTTCCTGCTTGGATCAGGAAAAAGAAAAGCAATAGTCAAGGGCTTGTGATTTCAAAGTGTACCTCCAGTAGTAAGGGCAGTTGTGGTGCAGGGCCCTGGCTGCCCTGCAGGGTGTCCAGGGCTCACGGGGGCTTGGGGTTCGCAATGTGCAGCTGCTCTAACAGCCATCGCTGGCTCCCACCAGCATCATTTTAAATGAAGAAATAAAAGAACCATCTGTCTCAGGAGCCCTGCCCTCCATTTATGCCAACAGGGACAGCCCCAGGCCAGCCAGCTCCGTGATCCTGAGCTGCTATGTCCCTGGTGCATAGACAGGCACTGGACAAAGCAAATCTGCCTCCTCCAGCTTTTGCTGAAGGGATTTCCAGGCACATCAAACACAGGGCAGGCAGGACCCTGCCTGAAACACCCTGACGCCTGCAGGAGGCAAACCCAATGCTTGCTCTCCCGCTGGACATCACTATGGAGCAGCACTGGGAATTCAGCCACCCACAGGCACTTGGGCCAGGCACCACTGAGCCTCACTGCCTCGACTGGAGCGGGAGGGTGGGCAGGGCTCACTGGCTGTGCTCCTCAGCCCTGCAGCATGGTCACCTTCTCGTGTGTGCAGCCAGTCTCACCTTGCAAGGGAAAATGTCTATCTTGACAAGCAGAGAAGCCAGCTCCAGGTTCTCGCTGTAGTTGTTTTTCAGTGGAACAGCTCGGAAACCTACAGCAGAGACAGCCCTGGTGTCACTTGCTGCACAGGAGGTGATGTGTCAGTGCCCTGGCACAGAACACAAGGGCGTCCTTCTCCCACAAGACCCTTTTTCTCTTCTGCCAAGAAAAGCTGCAGCTGCCCCATGCCTGGAAGTGTCCAAGGCCAGGCTGGACAGGGCTTGGAGCAGCCTGGTCTAGTGGAAGGTGTCCCTGCCCATGGTAGTGGGGCTGGAACAAGATTGCCCTTAGGGTCCCTTCTAATCCAAAACCATTCTATGATTCCATGATTCTCCAAACCCCCCAATTTCCCTCAAGTGGTAGTGGGCCCCAAGGGCTGTTAGCAAATGGCCCTGCCTTCCTTTAACTGGTTGGGGCTGTGACCTGTCACGGGCACAGGAGGGACTGAGTCAGCCTGGGACCCAACAACACCCTCCCATGAGACCCAGCATCTCCCTGGCTAACAGTGTGAACTGGTAAGGACCACCATGACCCCCTCCCTGCTGCCCCAAGGGCTTTACCTGTCTTCAAGCCTTTCACCAGGAAGGTGGCCTGAGCCAGGAAGTTCTCGTCACTGAACATGTCCTCCTCGTACACCACGAAGCGGAGGAAGGCAAAGTCAGGATTGCTGACCTGAAAGTGGAACTGCTTCGGCGTCCAGAGAGGGTTCAGGCCATTGTCAGCTGCCCACAAAACACAGCTGTCAGTGGACAGCCCTGCTGAGCCCTCCCACTGCCCCCATGGCTGATGCTGTGCTCGGGGGCAGCACGAGGGCAGCTCCCAGCTCAGGGCCAGGCTTTGCTGCAGAGCCCACTGCACACACCAGGATCAGGAGTGCTGGTGCATCCTTCTCCCTTCCCTTCACCACCCTACTCACCCACGATCTCTGTTTTCTGCTTGGCGTTGTCATACTCAGCACCAGACACCTCCACCTCCACGAAAGGACAAACGATTCCCCTTCCATTTTTGGGAAGGTGCCGGGCCCCCAGGACCTGAGCAGAAAGCAGGAGACTTGGTGAGGGATAGGAACAAAGCAGAAAAAAACATGTGTTTGTATACCGAGACATTTTCTTTCCAAATAAATCACCCTGGCTCTGCCAATTGGAGAGCCCGATCAGAGCCCAGCATCGGAGAGAAATAGCTCCCACCCCTGGAAGCTGCTGTGGTGCTCCTGATCCCCAGTTTGACTTGTAAGCCATAAAGAAAAGCAGCTGAACTGCCCCGAGTTCCTGCCTGCTGCCAGCACAGCCAGGCCTGGGCCACAGCATCCCTCCCCCAGCCTGCCAAGCTGGAGCTGGGCTCCCAGCCGAGCACTGTTCCCTGCTGGGAGCACTGTGCTGGACACCCTCGTCTTTGCCAAAACTTCTCGGCCCTCCTGCCTTGGCGCGAGGAGGACAAGGAGCTGCTCCCCACCACTGCTCTGCCTCGTGTTTGCAGCACAGTCTGTGCTCCTCTCAAATGACAACCTGCTTCCTCGCAGGAGAAAGCAATCGCAGCTCCCTCTTGCCCGTGGCCATATGTCGCTCCACCGTGCTGTCAGCACGCTGCTGTTGCAGGGGAAGGACCTGCTGCCAACACTGGATCATGTGCTTTGAGTCATGCTGGGCTCGAGATGGCTTCTCCATCCATGAAAGCTGGCTTTGGTGGGGACAGCAGGCAGTTTTGCCAGAGAACAGGGGGCTGAGCCTGTCTCTTAAAGGCGACAGTGACTGGCTATGGCACAATGAACTCTGGACACTTGGTGGTGGCAACGGCATCCTGAGGTGCGGGAAGAGCTTGGAAAACAGACAGGGCAGGGAATTTTTACATAGACAGTGAACATGGGGTCAGTGGTGCAGAGGCTACATTCTGGGGGCTCCTCATGGAGAAGGGCTGTGGCTTTTTTACGTGGGATCACTCCGAAACAGAGGCGGCCGCAGAGGAAACCTGTGAGCATCTACAGACAGGATCTCTGCTGCATCCTCCCCAGAGTCTGCACTGAGGGGACTGGCAAAGGAGACTGCTGACCCACAGCTCGGCTCTGAGACCACAGGGAATGCCTCTACAGGCTACTGGACCCCGCTGGTCCAAATGTGAGATCCACCTGGTTTGGCACAGCCCTCCAAGAGCTTTGCCTGGCGAGCTGTCCCATGTCCCTGCAGAGCCTCTGCTGTGCAGCTCTGAGAGATGGCACAGGAACAATCCAGCCTCAGTCCCACCATCAGGGAAGTAAAAACAATTCATCAAGCATCCACAGCCCATCCTCTGGCACCCCCCACCCCCAGCCCCCCTCCTCGTATCATCACCAGCAGCACAACACAGAAATGGCCTGAAATGCTTGCCCTGACTTTCAAGCATCTTCCCAGAAAGGACCACGAGCTCGGGGAAATGGAAACATCAAGCCTGGAGCAACTGAGTGACACGGAGGGGACAAGGCACAGCTCTTGTGTTGTTAGCCTGAGGATGTGCTCGGCAGTCCTGGCCAGGCTCTGGGGACAGGGATGCCACCTCTGTGGCTCGTGGATGCCACCTGCTGGCACTGGGACCTGGTCAGAAGGAGGCCCGGGGGGAGCATCCAGGGATGCTGCTGCTCTCCAGGCACCCTCAGCAGCACCCATGAGTGCTCCTCTTCAGCGAGGGCTCTCCCAGTCTGTGCTGCGGGACAGGGGCTGAGGGGGTTTGGTGAGGAGCAGCTGCAGGCACAGCCAGGAGCCCAGAAAAACCATTCTCTCACCCCAAATCTGCTATAACCACCAGGGTCTGACCCTGCATTCATTCCCCCACACCAGGAGGAGGTACTGACCTCAATGGAGATGGAGAGGGGCTCTGTGGCCCGCAACGTGCTCTTGTCAAAGGGGTCAAAGACGTCGTCCCTCATGTTGGTGGGCTGCAGGACGTACCCACACTGGCCACTGGACATGAACAAGGCCTGGTTCATCTGCATGGGCTTGTCTGGAGAGCACAGGCAGGAGATACAGGAGATGAAGGAGACCCTGTGCACTTTTCACAAGCTGGATCATCACCCCCATCACTGATGCTTCACAGGAAGCCCTTGGCAAGAGGACCTGGCTCACCCCTTGGCAATGCCTGTGCAGTGTGGCCCCACTGCAGCCTGTGCACGTGTTGGGGCCATGAGGTGACTCTCTCATGCACGATCTGCCCAGCTACCCAGTGCCATGGGTCATCTCTCTCTTTTCCTCCTGCTTTTTTCAGCTTTCCTTGTGCTGACGGTAGCGTTTGCCAAACCCTCTGTGAGATGCTTGAATTCACAGAAGGAATGAAAAAGCCAGCAGGAAAAAAGAGGCAGGTCGTTTGCTCGTGTGCTGGTGGGCTGAACAGGCTCACAGCAGGGTTTGGCAAAGGCCAAGGAAAGAGGAGGGCTGGACTGCACAGCAGGAGCAGGAATGGAAGCTGGGGAAAGGCACGAAGAGCAGCCAGCTGGACTCAGACCATGCAACCAGCTGGTGTCCCCAGCCTGGGGCTGCACGGTCCCCTTTGGCACCTTCCCTGCCTGCCCTGCTTGTCACCAGGGTCCTGGTGGAACTCCCTGTCTCCTCTCCCTTTCATCTTGCTCTGATGGCACAAGCCCCAGCCTCAAGTCCAGCTCCTTGGCTCAATCCAGCCCTCTGGAGCACATTTGCCTGGGTCTCACTGCCTGCAGAGCCCCTCCTAGACCCAGAGGCCCTCCCAGGCCCCATGAGCCAGGAGCAGGGGCTCAAGCAGGCGACTCGGACAAGGTACAGGGCACCCCAGGAACCTGCACCCTCCCTGCTGCCCTCACCTGGGGTCTGGAAGTTGAGTGCCACCAGCTGGCTGCCACAGATCCACATGGGCAGGGGGTCGTAGTTGGAGGAGTCGAGGCGCTGGCCCTTGGGGTAGATGCGGGAGAGCTGCAGGCGGTTGTACTGCAGGAACTTCTTGCCTTTGATCTTGTTGACATACTTTTCTGCCTTGGTCTCGGGAAAGGAGGACATGTCTCGGTAACAGGCCCTCTCTGTGCCGATCTCTGGGAGGGGACAGCACTGTGTAAGCCAGGAGCACACTCTCTTTCCTGACACTTAACCACCATCCCAGCTCCTTCCTAACACCGTCCTCTCACCCCTGGCACAGCCACCAAGGCTGTGCAGACCCTGCTGTGCCCCAGGGGGTGTTTGCCAGGTGCCCAACACCAATGGTTGAGAGCACCAACACAGCTCCCGGTGACCAGGCACAATGTTCCCCAGCCCCCTCCCTCAGCAGCTGCTCTGGGTAGTGACAGACCCCAGTAACAGAGGGATAGAGAAGGGAACTTGTACCCTCTGGAGGTACCCAGAGCTCCAAGGTAAGATGGTGATTTGGACACCTTGGACACCTGGCTTCTGCTAAGATCTAGCCAAAACAGGGTCTGTAATGCCACAGTGACTGCCTGTGATGGCCACCAGCCCAGCAGATGCTCACTCTCTTCATCAAAGGGCACAGGTCGGCAATAGACCACCAGTTCTGAAAGCTCCAAGGCAATCTTCTTTCTCCTCTCCATCATCTTCCCTTCAGAGAGCTGCCGAGAGAGGGTGAGAGAGGTGTCAGGCCAGGTAGGAGCAGTGGTGAGGGATGACCCAGCTCCTTAAACTGACCCTCACTGCTTGGTGTGGCTCCTGCCCACGTTGTGGGGACCTCCAGCAGATCTGCCAAGTCTTCATGGGGAGACATCACTCAGATAGGGCCTGGGTCAGTCCTGCCTCCTGCCTAGAGCAGGACTGGCACTGGTACCAGCACAGGCATCTGTGGCCTTGCCAACCTCCACAGATGGAGATCCCCCACTCCCTGAGGCTGCAGCACCCACCCAATTGTCCAATCCTCCCAGATATCCAGCCTGAACCTCTCAAGCCATGTGGCCACCACCCTTTGCCACATTGTCCAAGATTGCTCTGGCTTCACCATCTCTGTAAGTGCTCTGCCGGCCATCACAGGCTGTCACCTCACCCACCCTGCTCCTCGGCTCCTGGGAAACCTAGGACTTGGCCAGGAGATGCCTCCTCCCCCACCACAGGCTCCCCAGGCTCACCCTGGCATCAGCTGTCTGAGCTGCCTCCCGGATCTTCTTCACCCAGTCCAGCAGGTCCTCGTGTGTGTCGGCTGCCACGTCCAGGGAGAGCCGCGACATCGAGGACATGCTGATGGAGAAGACGAAGAGCCGGTTGTTCTTCCCCTCGGGGCGGATGGCTGTGGGCACAGGGAGCAGAGGGCAAGGTCACAGCAGCTGCTGAGCCAAGCCCTTCACAGGGAGGAAAGGAAAAGGCAGACACAGAGCACTCATGGCTACCCTGTGACTCTGCAATAGCAAATTCCCATTTCTGGCCACTGGAGGCAACAGGTGGAGCCCAGGAAGCAGTAAGTGAGGAAGAAGAGTGTATCCTGAGGGGCTGAGAAGGGGCCCCTCAAGGGGCCTTTGCAATGCTCCCTCCCTGGCACTCACCGATCTGGCAGGAGGGCACGTCCAGGACGCCTCCGAGCAGGTCTCCCAGGGGGCTGTTCTCATCCAGCTGCTGCTGGGAAGGAAGCACAGCAGGATGGTGCTGGGCAAGGTGCTGGGCATGGTGCTGGGCAGAGTGGGCAAGCTCGGGGGGCACGAACCCTCCTTGCTCCACTCATGGCCATACTCACCACCTGCTCTGGCTGCAGGCTACTGGGACAAACAATTTCCTCTACATAGTTGGAAGGGAACCACAGCTGCTTTTTGCCACCATAATCTCCTTTCCACCTGGAAGGAAGGGAAGGGACAATGTCAGCCCCTGACACGGGACCCCAAAGTATCCTGAGTGGGGGTGAGGGAAACAGGCAGCTCTTTCATCATCTGATTTTAGGGTTTGTGAGGCTTTGGGACTGTGCAGCTTGTAGGCAATCCCCAGACAGATCCCCTCCTAGAGCAAACACCCACCTTTGTGTGGATGGTGACAGCAAGGCTGGGATCATATCCCCCAGGGAAAAGGGAGGCTCAGGGCCAACTCACCAGCCTGTGTCCTGTTTCTCCACATTCTGGATGATGGCATTTTTGGTGAACGTAAGCTCGTCCTCCCTCTGCGCCTTGTAGTCAAACAGGGCTTTGACTGCACACTGCAACAAGGAGGGGTCCCATGAGGCTGGGCAGGGGATGGACACATGGACAACGAGCCCACAGGATGATGAGAGATCACCTCCCACCACAGATGTGTTTGTTGAGGAGCTGTGAGGCACATCATGTGCAGGTAGGCAGCATCCGGCCCTGCTCTCAGACCCTAGTGACACCTTGCAGAGCAAATCAAGGCCCCCATTGTTGTCAAAGCAGAGCTCATAAGTCTGGTCTGGCCCCATAAAGGCACTTTCCTCTGTCCCAAGAGCCATTGATGGGTTTAGTTTGGAGAGCTCAGAACAACAAGCCAGCCCAACCTGGGAACCTGGAAGTTCAACATCTATTGTCCCTCTCTTCATGGTCTAGAAATGAGTGCAAACAACACGGCCCTTGGAAAATAAAAAGACCCTTGCTAAACCTTCCAGCCCTGCAGGTTGTTTTGTGCCAAACAGCGAGAGTGTACCTTGAAGGTGGGCATGGGGTTGGCTTCCACATAGAACCCGGGGTGGCGTCCCTCGTACAGGGCTCCATAGTCCGGCTCCTGCGGAAGCAAAGGGACAGTGGTTACAGCAGCGACCGCAGGAGAACAGTCCCCTACCTTGGGGTAAGTGGGAGAGTGCCCCAGGAAGGCACAAGACCAAAGATGATGCTGAAAACAGCAAAAAGCAGCCCAAGCCTGGCTCAGAGGGGCAGCACCAAGCCCCACGCAAGCATCAAGAAGCCCCAGGAGGTGTGGGCTGCAAAGCACAGGGATGGCTCACACACCACCACTTCAAGACACCAGCTCAAAAATGACCTGTCCACCATTCAGTGGCTCCTGCACTCACCGCTGTCCCGATCTTCTCCAGGGTCTCCTCGTTGATGGGGTAGCGCAGCTTCATCTTGCGGTACAGAGGGTGCTTCTCGTGGTAGCTGATCAAGTCCACCAGGCTGTCGAACTCAGTGTTGCCCAGCAGCAGAGTCTGGCCCTCCTGCTGCACCCGGCAGTGCTTGATCTTCCCTTCTGCCCTGGAGGGAGGAAAGACAGGGAGAAGCCACTTGGCACCTGGCAAGAGAAGGTCTCTGCCAAAATAGACACCCAAGGAGAAGGTGCCCCTGGTCTGGTGGCCGAGCACAGTCATCTCCCACTGGAAGGATGGGAAGGAGAGTAAGATATCAAGGACTTACTCAGGGCCATTCCAGAGCAAGAGGAGCTCTGGGAGGGCTCACATCAGGCTCATGGAACCTCTCCTGCTCTCTCACACACCGCAGCATCCCAGCTCCACTTCCAGCCCCCAGCACCCCCGTCCCAGGCACACACCTGAAGGAGATGGCATAGGAGTTGGGCTCACTCCTCTTGCGCACCAGGAAGGCTCCGTCGCGGGGCACTCGCATCAGCATGTGCTCGGCTTGGGCCCGCGTGAGGTTGGCATGGTACCACCTGTCAGAGGAGACGTGGCTGTGCACAGGTCACACACACCCAGCCCGTCCCACACCTCTGCCAGGGCACAGGGCTTCCCCTCCAGCTCCTAAAAGGCTGCTGGGATCCTCCAGATAAATACAAGGATCTTCCTGCAATGGGGCAGGAAGGATCAGAGCCCTTTGGTGACACGTGGCATGGGTGAGGGCATCCCAACCAAACCCGGCAGCTCCATGCTCTGCACTGAGCCTCTGTGACATTCAGCTCCATGAACAACAAAGCTGGCCAGCATGCCTGCTGTGACAGAGCTCCACAGGGACAAAGTGGGGATCAGAAAGCCCCAGCAAGGGAGGAATGGCTGAGGAGAGATCTGGGAGCACTTCCAACAGTGTCCCAGCTGCCCGATGGACACAAACATGCACTCACTCTTTGCTCTCGTGGGCATTGGTCTGTGGCACTGGCTCTGTGAGCCTCATCTCAAACTCGTTGCACCTCAGAGGCACCTCCTGGTAGTGGGTGATGAGGTCGTAGAGGCTGTCGAACACCAGGTTGTCCGTCAGGAAGAACTTGGGGCTGCCGGCATCCTGCCGCGAGTGGATCCGGCAGTGCTGCACCTTCCCGTTGCGCCTGCGGAACAGGGACAGAGGGAAGAGGGTACAACGGAGGTTGTCCACGGAGGTTTTGTACCTGCCTCAGGCACAGCTCTGGCCCCACATGGCATTCCTGCCCCATAGGAGAGCAGCTGCATAAGGATCCCAAGGGACTTGACCCTTCTGCACTGGGACAGGGAGCTGACATGATGCTGGGGCACAGAAATAGGGGAGAAACTGCTCACAGGCTACCGGGAGTGAGACCTCACCACTGAAGGAAATGTCAAGAGGCAACAACCCCTGGAGCAACACAGAGCAGTGGGCTGGCACTGGGGCCCTCACCAGAAGGAGAGGGTGTAATCTCCCACGAAGGTCTCGCTCTCTCTGACGAGGAAGGAGCCGTCAGGTGCCCCTGTCTCGATGCAGTATTCCATCAGCAGCCGCTCTGCGATGTGCCGCCCGTCACGTCCTGCTCCCAGCTTCCCGTGGAACCACTTCTCCGTGGAGTGAAGCTCCGTGCTGTTGCTCACCTGGCAGGGGGAAAAGCCATCGTTGTGGCTCACTGAGGGCAGGCTCGTGCTGCTGGAGTCTGCTTTGCTCAGGGGTCTTCCAGCCAGGACCTGGGAGTTCCTGAAGCAGCTCCCATCCTTCCCACCACAGGATCTCCCCCTGAAGTCAGCTGCCAATGGCAATGCTCAGCCCCTTGGGCAGTCAAGTCCCTTCCTTAGGGAACAACTCGGAGTCCCACAAGGGAGCCCTCACCTCCTTTTGCTCCTCCTCATCCTCATTTCCTTGGTCACTGGTTGTCTCCCCAGAGTAATAGATCTTGCTGCTGGTCAGCACAAAGTAATGTGGGTTCCACTCCTGCAAGGAAATAAAACTCTGGCAAAAAGACCCTCGGGGAAGCACCAAACTGCCCACCACCCATCCATGGGATCATCTCTTCCTGACCAGCACAAGCAGGGAGGGACACTCAGGTTAGTGAAGGACAGTCACCAACACTAATTCCAGTGAGTCACAGGAGCTTCCAAGACATCCCCCAGATCTGAAGCATGGATTTATCAGTAGCAAAAACCCCAGCATGTGACAAATCGCACTGCAAACACCCCAGCACATATTAAAAGGAGATGACCAAATGAAGAGCAAATCAATGCAAAAAGAAAACAGTCTGCAGGGACTCAGCACAGGGACAATTAGAGGTGAAGATATTAGAGACAGTAATGTGGATTTACCACTGCACTTTTCTGTTTATAAAAAAAACCCCATTTCATATGCATGTGGCTTTGCCAGACAGACTCTCAGCAGAGTAAAGCTGCTGAAGGTGGGTTGTGTGTGAGTAAATGCATACAGTAATGAACACTCAGTGCTTTACAAAGCTAAACCCGTGCTTAGGTGTGTCAGGTGTGCAGGCACTTGGCAGAAGGCAGGGCTGGAAGCGCAGCCATCTCCAGAAATTCCTGCAGCACTAATCACAGGCTGCAGTACCTTGGCCCAGAGCTCCCTCTAGCTCAGCCTTCTGCCTCTAGCAAAGCCCCACAGGAGATTCCTAGGGTAGAGCACAGAGAGAGCCAGCACAAAATACCCCCAGCCTTTAGGGACACCTGAGAAACCAGAGAGACCAAGAACCTCTTCAATCATTTGCACCACAGACCTTCCTTCCAGCACACACAGCGCCTGACAGAGCCACCATGCCACTGCTGGAGCCCTCAGAGCAGGGACAGGGTGACCATGGCACAGACATACGTGATTGATGGGGTCTTCCAGGTAGAGGATCCCATTCTTGATGGAGTTGCTGATGTCATTCTCTGAGTACATGACGGACGTGGGCAGCTCCTCGTAAGCGCTGCCCTCTGCCAGCTTCTTGTGCTGTGGGACGAGAGAGAGCAGGTCAGGCACCCATAAAGCAGCACAGATTTCCTGGTGAACAGCTCTAAAAACCCAGATCTGCTGCAGTGGGGCCCTCCAGATTAGAAGAACCAAGACCCATGCCACAGGGATCATCAAACAGCACTGAAGTCCCATCCTTTCTTCCCAAAGGTGATTCCTGAAGCAGAAATACCAACATCCCCCGTGCTCTCAAGGAAAGGCAGCACCCAGCTGCTGAGCTCATTTCCCAGCAGATTCTCTGAAGCAAGAGAGCTTTTTGTCTCCAGTTGTTCTTAGCATCAGGTCTCCACTTCCACCCCTACACTGCCAACCACCCCTGTCCAAAGGCAGCTGCCCTCAGTCCCACACCCTCACCCCATTCTGCCCTCATTGCCTCACTTAGGAGCCTTGCTGGGCAAGGAGCTCACCTTGATGAGAATCTTCCTCTTGAGCTGGTTTGGAGAGGGAAGGCCATCAGCAGAGATATCGACTGGTTTGGTCAAGAGCATGTCCCCAAAGACCTTCTTGAAATTCTGAGCCATGTTCCTCTGCTGAGCAATGCTGCAGTGGTCCTCAATGGACAGAATGACAGGGAAACTGGGAGAAGGAGAAGAGCCATCAAAGCCAGCATGGGATCTGGATGGAGCCCACCACTTCTGAGTTCTGTCTCACAGCCTGGCCTCTGTGCCCTCCAGGAGCAGCTCGCATCAACAGCAATTTGTGCTGCCTTGAGCAGCCAGTGAAGCCACCCTTCAGCAGTGCACAGGAGGGAGAAGGACTGGCAAAGTACTGGGGTTTACTCAAAGCCCTCCCTCCCTTTTTCTGGGGAAAATCTCCCTTTGGCTGGGAGACACGACATGCTTTCCTCCCACCTCATCCCAGGCCTTGTGCTGCAGCTCTGGATGAAGGTGAGCTTCACTTTGCTACAGCACTTGGGTCCACCCTCTCTCTGCTCTGCTAGCTGAAGTCCTGCTGTACTCACTCAGAGGTGACAAAGGCATGCTCCTTGATCGTGACCAAGACATCAGAGAACTTGATCTTGGTGGTTAAGGTGTGTCCGTGGTAGATGACCGGCATGCCATCGGGACCATCCCAGCAATCCACTGAAAGAGACCCACGGGGGAAACTTAGCCCAAAGGCTGGAATACAGGCAGGACATGGACATGAGATAGACTGAGCCAAGCGCTGCTGGAAATGCAGCAGAAGGCAATAAAGGAGTGAGGTGATCAGTGAAAGCCCTGATCCTTCTGTGGGACCAAAACTGTGGGCCCAGATCACCCAAAGCAAATGACCTCAGCTCTTTCTGCACATTATGGTGTTAATGTTTCCATGTGATGCCTTAAATGGCTTCCTCGAAACAGAGAGTAGACAGAAATAAAGGAAAAAAGGTGGTATTTATTTGAAAGGTCTTCAGATGTCCACCTTTGGGCTCCAGAGGCTCCTGCCTCAGTGGATCCCAAAATGGACAATGACAGGTTACGAGTTCTTTGCACTTTGATATCAGCATCAATTTACCAACTAGAACCCAGCCAATGATGGAATTTCCCCAAGCTTGCCCCCCTCTCCGCAAGATGATGGTTTACAGTTCTTGATCTGGGTGTCCTTGGAGAGCAAAGTATATTTTGTTATGTCTACCTTGGCATAAGAGAACAGCACTTAAGAAGCTACAGGAAACTTCAGAGTTACACTGGGCAGTACAGGATTTGAAAAATATAAAAGTTAAAACCTAAGGCATCACACAGGCCATGCCAACCTTCAGCTGTGCCTTCCTAGCAAAGCCTCCCCAGAGCACCACAAGCTCCTGTGATGAGAGAGGGGCCAGCGCGGGGTACTCACGCTCGATGCAGCGGCAGCCCATGCGCAGGCAGCGGGCGTAGGCCTCCAGCGAGGACTCGCTCGAGAACTGATCCCCCGTCAGGTACCTTCCAGGTGAGACAACACATCAGTGACGAGCCCGCTGTGGGCACAGCTGGGACATTGTGGACCTGCCCCTGCCGCGTGGGAATGGCAGGAGCAGCGTTTTTCCACCTCCCCCGGGTGAGCAGTTCAGCTCTGCCCCTGCTGCAAGGGGCTGCCAGCACTGCTCCAAGGTCCAGCCCCAGCTCCTGAGATAAACCTCAGATAACAGAAGAGCCCCCTGTAGCCTGAGAGCAGGGTTAGACCAGCTCCCAAAGGCAAACAGGATCTCACTGCCTGCTCTCAGGGCTGCTCAGCTGGCTTAGGCTCTCGGTCCTTTAAATTTGGGTTAGCGTGAACACAGGGCACAGACAGAGGCTGTCTGCACAGAAAGCAGTTCCTGCAAAATTATTCTAGCAGCAGAGAGCGGAAAATGGCCAATTTCAGCCTGACAGGGTTTATCACATCTGTTCTGAGAGGCTCTGGAGAATGACACTGCTGATGGTGAGAAATCACCAGAGTGACAGCTCAGGACATGAAGGCACCTAAGGTCTGTGCAGATGTGTGCTGCTGACATCTGAGCAAAACATCTATGGCTAAATGACAGAAGGGAGGAGTGGGGCACCAAGAAGGTCTCTGATGTACTGGCCTTGGTTTGGAAAAGCCTACTTGACCCATCACTGGAATCGGGCAAAATCAGGAGATTCCCACCCTGGCATAGGAAAAAGATGCTGAGAGCAGCTGGGTGGGGAGAGCTCTCCCCTAGTCCTTACGTGTTGTGTGAGGAGGAGATCCAGTAATGGGAGAGAGGGTTGTTCATGTTCTCCAGACACACCATGTCCAGTTGCGAGTTCCAGATGCTGTTCTCTTTGGAAAACAGGAAGGTGAGAAACTGCTCAGGAAGAAACAGAAACGTGTTAATGATGCAGAGGAGCCGGGAGCTGTGGTTTAGCTTCACATGCATCTCCCATTCTGTGCCAGCAGACACCCAGCACACACTGACCAGGGCTGCCCTACAGCACACCAGCTACCTGAGCCAGGCTGCTCGAGTGACCACAGCTTGGGCACTGCCACCTAGCCCTTGAGCTGTGCCAGGTATCTGTGTGCCAGATCCTTTGACCCAGCTGGAGACAAATTAATGGCTCTGCATTTTATTTTGCAGCTCACACGGCAGGCAATAGCTTACTAAGGCCATGTGGGTCAAGGAACCTTGGCTTAGCCCAGAGTGCCAGCGACAGGGTCATCTCTAGTTGTTTTTATTCTTTTTTTCAGCTCTTCTTGCTTTGAAGAGATCCCTACATACCCCAAGGCAGCCTCTCTCTTCCTCCAGATGAACTGCCTGGAGTACTCCCAGCTGCACACACCCAGCACGAAAGAACAGCCCAGAAGCCATTCCCTTTGCCAACCACGTCCATCTCCCAGGGCCAGGCAGCTCACAGGAGCTGTGACCCCTCCAGCACCCCCACCCTGCAGCAAAGGCACAGACAGCAGAGCTGTCACACCACAGCACACGTCGCACCAGGGTTGTCACCCCCTGTGTCACCCCACTCCACGCACGCCACCTTCAAGGTGCCTTACTTCGTCCAGGGAGAAATAAGGCTCGTCAATCTCCCTCAAAGGGTCTCTCAGGAAGTTGAACATGAATTCCTGTACCTGAAGGGTATCTGCAGCCCAGAGCTCCTGCAAAGCCCAGGGGAGACATAAAAGAAGCCATTTCAGAACGTATTACTGCAAACCACATGCAGCTCATCCAGTTAGAAGCTTTAACCATTAAGGAGGCGGTTTTTGATGCAAGACCATCTCTGCCAGGAACTCAAGTGTCAGCACAAATGCTGGATAGCACACAAGGAGGAAATCTGCCCTGCTTCAGAGTGGGCTTCATCTTCTCAATGCTGTGCATTTTTCTCTCTGATAGCTCCTTTGAACACATCTGCCATCCCTCCTCCTTCGGCGGCAGCAGAAGCCAACCTAGCTTCCTTTGGCTCTCTCTCCCTGGGTTTTTTTCACTAGCCACCAAAACACTGCATCTCCCCACTGGTTCCCTCCCTGCTGGCTGGGGCCAGCAGGCAAGGAGGTGGCAGAGGGGGACAGGGCAGAGCAGGAGCCACGAGCCAGGGCAGTGCTTTTGCCAGCCAGCCCTGCCCTCCTGGAGGGGACCAGCAATGAGACAGGAGCCTTGCAAGAGCCAAAGGGTCTGTGCTGCCCACAAATGCACTGCTGGTGCCTGTGTGTGTGTCTGCACAGGCATATTGTGCTTCCTGAACGACCCAAGATTGCTTTTAAATTGAAAGATCAGCAGCTGAACCCATCAGCTACTCCTCAGGAACTGCTGACACCTCCCAACTGACAGGATGAACAGGACTTCTTGGCTACAGCAAACCTTTGGTAACCTTCAGCCAAGGTCACAGTGATGGGGTCAACCTCCACTGATCAGTTCCTGCCTCCTGGGACCCCCCACTCCTCCCAGATCTCCTAATTCCGTTTCTGGCCAGGGTGCCTGGCTTAGTCCACATATGTGCCATGCCAGGCAGAGCAGCTCCCAGCCAAATCATCCCAGCTCCACAGCAAGGCTGCCCTCGGAGCACTGCATCCCTAATGTCACCAGTGCCTGCCCCGTTGTCCCTCCCCACTGCCTGTGTTGAGCTCACCCTCTGGTACTCCAGCAAAAACTTCTGCAGGTCCAGCAGCGACACCCTGAAGTGCTCAGACCTTTCTCCACCCCTGACAAGCAGAGAGAGAGAAGCTTCAGTCCCTCGTGCAGCACATCATGTGAGATGCCATCTGCCACCTCCCTGGCACGTGCAGCCAGATGTGCCCTGAGCATGCAGCACTGAAGGAGTGCAGTGGGATGAGCAGAGAGCTGAGGAGAGCAAACACATGTCCACCTCTCAGAACCAGGGACTGCTCCAGGAGCAGTACAAGGCTCACACTGACGAGGGCATGATAACCTGAAACTCTGGTGAAGGGCAGCAAAAACCATTAGAAGGATTGATTTGTAAAAAAAAAAACCAGGGTCTGGCATGTACCTGAGTGTAAAGGACTAAATAGGGGTAGCGCAGCTAAGGTGTGACTGCACAGGACAGACCTCCAGGTACACCGAGAACATGGACTTGGGGAGGCAAGGCACAGGGAATGAGGAACGGAACTGTTTGTAGCTGATAGTCCATGACTGCTGTGAGCCACAAAGGAGAGCCAAGGGCCATGCTGGGCACTAACACCCCAAAACCCAAAGTGGACTGGGCAGAGTTGGCTGCCCTGGACAGAGGGATGAGCCAGATGGTCTGCGGAGGGTCCTGACAGCTCTTTTTTACTCTTACAGGAAAAATGGAAGGAAACAATTGGGAATTACCTGGACAAGTCAGTAAGTCTTTCACTCTGTCTCCCGTGTCTAAATTCAAGCTCTTTCTATCACAGCCAAGCTGTGCAGAAGGAAGGGCATACCTGGCAGTGGTAGCAGAGGAATTGCCTGGGTGGGGAGGGCCCTGAAGCCACCATGAGCATAATCCCTGTTAGATGGCTCGAGGTGTGATCACTTCACATCAACCAGTTAACCTGAGCTGGATCTCACTGGGATGTCTGGGAGGGAGAGAGCCCTCCCTGCCCCGAGCTGAAGTGTCTACAGCAAAGATGCTTGTTCAGAGCACAGAACTATAGGCAGGAGCAGGAGGAGTGCCTAATGCCTCATCCCAACATGCTGCTGCTGGCCCCAAAGCATGTTATGGAGCAAAGGACAACAGCCCCTTCCACAGCAAATACAGAGAATTATCCACCTGTCCAAGAACGGAACATCCATCTGCAAAACAAGAAGCACAAGCATCAGGTTTGCACTCAGTAACTTCTTCACTCCCAGGAGACAAGAGCTCACCCCGAGGGTAAAAAGTCAATTAAGAGGGAATGCCCAGTAACAAATATGGTTTCTCCCTCCCCTCTCCTCCCCTGGAGAATTCAGCTCTCACCGTTTTCTGGGCGCTGAACATCAGGCTGCGGTAGAGCTGCGCAAACTGCCCGTAGGTGATATCCCCATTCCTCTGCTCCACATCCTGAAAAAGAAATCAAACCCAGAGGTTTTACAGGGGCCACAGGTAATTCTGCATGGCTGAAGGACCATCTCCTCCCACCAGTATCCCCAGGGGAAAAAAAGAAGAAAAGGCCAAAACCTGTCCAGACTTTGCCTCCTGCGCAATGGCCTCAAGTTGTGCCAGGGGAGGTTTGCACTGGATATCATGAACAATTCATAAAAACAGTGGTCAGACACTGGAACGGGCTGCCCAGGCAGTGGTGGAGTCACTATCCCTGCACGTGTCCAAAAAACAGGTGGATGTGGCACTTGGGGACATGGTTTAGTGGTGGACATGGCAGTGCTGGGGAATGGTTGGACTCAATGATTTCAGATGGCTTTTCTGACCTTAACAAATCTGCCACAGTCTCTGCTGGGGCTAGTGGGACCAGGACACAGGCACATCCTAAAATGGGTTCTATGATTCCCTAGGCTCACCCACACGAAGGCATCACCACGCTGATAAAATGTCGCCACTCACTCGAATACTTACAAAAGGATAATTTGATTTTTTGTTTGCCCAGAGCATCCGAAGTGTCTGGAAACTGCAAGACCCAAAGTGTGTGCTTTCCTTTGGATACAGCACTTTTTGGCCTCAAAGTTCCATGCTGGTGGGAGCAGCTGGTCATCTGAGATGACTCCTCATCCTCGGGTCATTGGTGATGCTGGCAGAGCATCACTCGGTGGCAGTGAGTTGCAGGAGCCAGGATGCAGGACCTGGCTGGTCTGCACTCTACCCCACCAGCACCAAGCCCATGACTGGAGCCAGGAGCAATGAGGGGAGTGTGGGAGGCAGGGTGGGGTAAGGAGAGGGTGCTGGCCACAAATGGGCCAGGGTGTGGCACCCAGTGGGAGCTGGCACCTCTTCACTCACCACCGTGGGTGGGGGCCCTCCCAGGAAAGGCTGGGAGGCTCTGCAATATGCAAACACTCCCTGGGAGCTGAACCACCACCGGGTTCTGCTAAAAGGCAGGCAATGGACTGCCGAGGGGGGCAGTGGAGGGGTCACACACTCACCGTGAGTCTCTCCCGCAGGAACTTCATGTTGGGGACGCGGTAGTTGACCTGGGACAGCATGTTCTTCAGATCCTTGGCAGAGATCCTGGCTCAGCAGGGGAAAGAGGGGAGACACGTTCAGGAGGTCTGGGATGGAGGGGTCTCACCAAGGGCACAGAGAGAGGCAGTGCCCAAAGGAACGTCAGCCGTGCCACAAGGATGGATGTGTGACCCCAGAACCATGCTGAGGCTGGGACCAAGGGCAGAACAGTGGGGAGGATGTGGGGAGCAGAGAGAGATGTCTGCATGTCAGTGGGGACTGCAAACACTGCTCCTACAAGCTCTTGACAGAGCAGGGTGAGCCCAGGACCCTCAGCCTACTCGAGCTGTGGCCACAGCTGACAGGCAGCACCCACTGCTTTACAGGAACAACCAAGAAGAAGCATTTTTCAAGTATCTGTGTCCCAACATGGATGCTGGGTGACCAACCCCCTTCCAAAACCCACTCCTTGGCCTGCTGGAGGAGGACAGGCTCTCTAAGTGGTTAGAACTCAGCTAATTTTATCCTAAGGAGAGGAAAAAAGCCATTTTCAGTCCCCAGCCACAGGCACAGCACTGCCACGTTATGCCCAGCTGGGCTCGCCCAACCACACGTGCTGCAGGCATGGAGCAGCCAGCGTGGCTGTGCTTCCCTTCACACCAAATGTGCTGGTTCCTGGACCAGGGAGAGCTCCAGTGTCAGCCCTGGGCAGGATCCCACACCCCAGCACGCAGAGAAAGGCAGGAAGGAGCTCTGGGCTGCCCCTGCCTGTTCCCAAGCTGTCCCCACATGGGGCAACAGCCCTGCAGCAAGGAAAAACGAGGATGCCTCCCATCTGCAGGATTTAGTAGCTGAGGGGATCTGTGTCCAATCATTTTCTGGCAGCTCCTGCCTTAAAAGCAAGTCCTGGGAGTCCACCCCTGCAATCACAGATGGCACTTTGGTCCCCCACTGAGCACGTGGGAACACAGGATGCTCCCCATCCCACAAAGCGCAGGGCAAGTCTGACCCTGGAAATCCTCATGGCTTTGGGGTACAAATATAAAACACCGGGGAAGATGTCCTGCACAGGGGATTTAACCAGGGTGGTGCACGCTGGCACTCACATGTGAAGCACATCTCTTTTACGCTCCCCCCTGAAAGCAGGGTGATCTCAAACAGCACAGGAAGGAGGAGGGATGGAGGGAGCTCCACGGAGAGGGAGAAACCGGCTGGTGTCAGGCGCTGCAGAGATGAGGGCTCGGCAGCCAGCGGGACACAGAGAGCCCTTGTTCCTGGGCTCAGAGCCCTGGGGACACACACAGCCAGAGCAGGACCTGGCCCAGCTCCTGTGCCGTGCCCAAGGCCAGCACCCAGCCATCCCAGGACCTTGCAGTGTCCTGCCACTCACTGGCAGAACAGGAAAAGAAGAAAAAAAAAAGCTGGGAAATGGCCCCAGCCTTCCTCTTCCCTCACAGCTGTACAGTCAGCAACACACACTCAGTGCTGGTATCTCCCCCTGCACCTCCACCCCCCTGGGCAGGTGAAGTTACCCTGGGGACTCAGAGTGAGTGTTCTGGTGAGGAGATCTTGCCCTTTTCCCTTCTCCAACACACCCAGCAGCCATGGTCACATGCAGGGTGCTGTGTGACCCTCCCCAAGCAGGGGGTCCCAGCTATGGGGTCCTGGGTGACAGGGAAATGTGTGGAGCGACCCAGGAGTACAAGGAGAGATGCCCTGACTCGTCAGGAACCACAGCATGTTACAGCTGTCATGGGACCCCCAACAGGACACTCAGACTCCCCAGGGTCATTCAGCAGCCATCCCTCCCTTGGTGAGAGCATGAGACTGCAAAAAAGCTCATGGAAAAAGAGCAGGAGGGGCTGGAACTGCAGAAGCAGCAGCAGGCATCCCTGGAGACCCGCTGGAGCCGACACTCAGCTCTGGTGATGCCGAGCTGTTTCACAGGAGGTGCTGGAGCACAGCAAGCACTGCTCCTTGATGTGACAAGAGCAAGCCCTGTCAAAGCTGTGACCAGCATTTCCCTCTCGGCTTCAGGAGGAGGACAGGGTACGGAAGGATTTTATTTACTGTGTGTTACTCATCGTGTTAAAAGTGCTGGAGACCTTGGATAAACAGCTTGGTAGTATTTTCAGACTAGAAAGTAAAAAACAAAATAAACAACTAATTTTTTTCTGTGGAACGTTTTTAAGGTTTCATGGCAAACAGGCCAGAGGCCCAGCCCTCTCACAGGGGATGGAAATATTCCCCTGCCAGCCCTCAGTGCTGTAAATTCTGGTCCCAGCCATGGGCAGCTCTCCTGGCCAGAGGTGAAACAGTCTCCTCCGCAGCAGTTTGGAAAAAAACCCCCAGCATCCTGTTATCCTCCTCTTTCCACCTAACCTCCCTTGGAAAAACAAATACCCAAAGGCCCAGCAGCCAGTGAAAACAGCCACCATCTGCAGAGTGCTGGAAGGGACCTCCCGGCACCCAGCCGGGGAAGGCGGAAAGGAGAGGAAAGGGCTCCGGCACAGGAGGCTGAGCCATGGGGTACACAAATGCTGGGAATGATTTCTGCAGCTGCCAAAACCCTGCCTGTTCTGGAAAGGATCAAGAGAGGTGTGCAAATGCTTTTTTTAATTTTTTTTAAAAAAATCACAACTCACTGTTCCCTTTGAAAACCCACTTCCAGGCTGAGAAGCAAAAGCAAAGAGCTCAGTCACATTAAATTTAATGCTGAAATGCCTCACAAGGACCACAATTTAATCTAGGAGATGTGTATGTCCCATAACTGCAGCCTCTACCTTGTGGGAAACACATGGATGCTTGTAAAATACTTGTAAATTGGGAAGACCCCAAATCTTTCCACATCCACTCTGTTGCTGTTTTGTTCCTCTCGCTGCCTGGGCTGGAGCAGCAGCTCTCCTAATTAAGGGCTTTGCACTGAAACCTCTCCCTGTGGTTGACAGGGAAGAAATATATTGGATTTTTCTGCCTTAATTCTAAATGCTAATAGAAAGATGGTATCAATGGAAACAACAGGGGTGCAACAGGCTGGCTGTCAGCTCTGCTGACCTGCCTTGGGCAGACAGATCTCTACATGCAATCTCTTTTTGTACTGTTGGGATGCCATTTCACCAGTTTTACTGCATAACCAGAGGGAAAAAAGGACCAATTATTTCCACTTTTTCTGCACTCCTCCTCCAAAACCTCCACACAGCTACCCCTGCACCTGCCTCAGTGCTCTCCACGGCAGAATTCGGAAACACTGTGCCCAGTCACCACTGTGTATACAACCCAAGCCTGGATTTGAAAGGTGTGTAGCATATGCAGAGCAGCTGCAACAGATTAAAGCTCCTCTCTTTCCCTTGCTGCCTCTGCAAGGATTTATCCCTCCTCCACAAAATCCCCGTGCGCCCAGCGGAGCTCTCGTCACGCCACGGTACAAATCACTGAGAAGGCAAAAACGTCCAGCGCAGCAGGATTTTCCCCATGCAACACACTCCTGACCTGCTCCTGGACAGGTTGAATTTATCCCCTGGCAGGTTGGTCAGGGCTGGCTGTCCTGGGGGGGACACAGCAAGGACAAAGCAGGGGATGCTCTGGACCCCAGTGTTCTGCAGTGAGCCCTGTGCAGACATCAGAGCATGGAAAGGGGCAGGTGGGGCCCACAGGCTCCACAGCAGCCCCCCCAGGGGAGCACATTAACAGGGAAATCAATGCTGAAAGGTTAATGGGCTCGGTTAACATCACAGGGGAAAAGCTGTCCCAGGGATAAAAGGAGGCAAACAACAGCAGCTCAGTAAGAGCAGGCTGGTAGACAGCACGGGGACTGCAAAGCTGGTGAGTGGGACAGAGAGCAGAGCATGGTGGAACTCACCTCCCCAGCAGGAAAATGTCCCCTCCCTCATCTCACAATGAACCATGACCCAATTCCCTTCCCTCACCTCCTCCTGACAGAGACAAGCATGACATTTTTCTTGCTAGGACATCACTAAGCATTCGCCCAAGAGCCCCACAAGCCAAGCAGTGGGATGATCCATTGCCTTGTGGGCCTCAGAAAAGGAGACTAGAACAAACAGAATGGAGAGGAATAAACACAACCCAGTTCAGCCCTGATGGGGTGCCCTGAACTCCCTCTTGGCTCTTTGATGTCTGCTTCCTTGGGTGGTATCAGCTGAGGGGAAGGCGTTTCACAGCTGTGGGCTCTCAAGGTGTTACTGGGTCTAAACAGCTGAGAAATAGGTCGGGAAACAACACAGCTTTTTAATGCTTTTTTTAATTCAGTGAAAATCAGCCAGGGAAGTTTGGGGCTTGGATTTAAGGTTCCTTGGAAATGAACATTAAAAGCCTGAAGAATCCAACAAAAAATCCAGACAAAGGCTGGGGTTTCAAGTCAAAGGTGAACCCTTCCCTGAACATGATTGCAAGTTTCTCCCTCCTTACCTGTCTTCCCGGTTGCGATCCAGGGAGTAGAACTGCTTCCGGAGCCACCTGGGCAGGAAGGCACAAACAGGCACATGCTCAGCCCCAGCTCCTCAACACCCAGCCCATGTCCCAGCCTCCCTCTGGAAGATGCTCAGTGCCACACTGTCCACTCCCACACCCCTCCTTCCCTCCAGGGAACCCAGCTCTGCCCCCTTTCCAGAGGCAGCCTACCCTGTTTTCATACAGGTGACACGCACTCCTTTAAAAATGCCTCTGCACTGAAGTGCTACAGATAATACAGGCTGTGCACACACGGAAACATCAATTTCGTGGTAAAACTCCTTCTCCCTGATGCACGAGATCAAACTCTGGGGTCAACAGGATGAAGCCTCTGCAGTGCAGAGGCAGAAGTGGTGGATCAGTGTGGCTCAGAGAGGGAATGAGATGTCATCGTGCTCACCTTTTTCTGTCAAAACAGACAGAAAGGGGAAAAAAAAAAAAAGTTCAGGAAAAGGACGAGTTTTCCTCACCTTTCAATCTGCAGGGGGGTGGGTGCTCTCAGAGTGTCTGCCACCAGCCAGTTCAGCCCCTCGATCCACATATTGACCTCATCCTCGGAACTGGCTGTGGGAGGTGTAGAGGAGAAGCGGGAAGAAGGGACACACAGGCTGATCACCAACTCAAACCTCTTGGGACTATCCCCAGCAACTCATATCCCTTATCCTTTGCTTCAGCCCCTTTCTGGTAACATTTCCCCACCACACAGATGCTCTGGCTAGCTCCTCTCCCTGCCAAGCTCCTGCTCCTCTCCCGTGGGATGAATGTGGCTGGCTGGACCTCTTGCCCCTGCATGTCTCACTCCCTCCTCCTTCAGTTCCCGAGAGCTGGGACTTTGTCCCCAAGCAGGGAAGCTGTTTGGGTCCTGTGAGGATGAAGTTCTGGCTCAACCCTGTCCTGGCACAACCCCAGGGCCACAAGAGCTTTACCTTGCAAGCTGAGGGTCTTCAGGCGGAATTCTGTGCCATAGAGGACAACGAAGCACCGACAGGGGTATACTGGGGAATTTGAATCCTCCTGGTACCGGTCAAAATCGCGGGAGTTCTTTCCCGGACGAATCTCTTTGATTTCACGAATGTCCACTGAGAGAAAGGGAAAACAAAGGGGACCTTCAGTGAATAGCTTGGAATTCCCATGGCACTGGAAAAGGAAGGGCACAGATGAAGTGGATTTAGTCATCACTACATGATGGCAGCCCCAGGCCTACAGCCTGTAAGCACAGCCCTCTCGTACTGCTTCCCTAAGAGGTTTCCCCAGCCATCACCCCCCTATTCACCTCTATGTTCCCCAAAAATGGCTGAATGTCTCCCCCACAGGGATCCCCAGGAAGGGGCAGCTGTGAGCATGCTGGAACATTAGAGCCAAGCAAGGAGAAGCAGTGAAGAGACACTGGTAGGGGAGCACCTCACAGCCTCCCTCCCCAGAGGAAATTCTGGGAAAGGACTCCTGTTGCCATAGAACAAAGAGAAAACAACAGCAGCAGCAAGGCAAAAAAAAAAAAAAATCAAACAGAACAAAACAAAACAAAAAAAGAAAAATCACCAACAAAAAAACCCCCAAACCCAAGAATCTTTGCTTCCTGGAAAAATAGTTTCTTAAATGCTCGTGGGAATCAAATAACATTTCTGAGTCACGTTTCCAAAGCAGATGATGCTTCTGAGCAATGCAGGATGGAGATTACTGCAAATCTGGCATGTAATTCATCCCAATTAAACTCCACTTACTGCGCTCACTGTGGATCATCTCGCCTTTCATTTCTATTTACTGCAGTTCAAAACTAGACAGAAATGTGACCTCATCACCCGCAGCAGCCACCAACAGTTCTAAACTGCATCCTGAGAGATGATGCTCTCTCCAAACCCCACGGCAAGGCAGACACAGGGATTGACTTTGGGAGGACTTGTACAGCACAAAGAAGGTGGGATCCTCCCTTGGATCCTGCTCTCGTGCAGCACTGTGGGTGCCCCTGGAGACAATGGCAGCCTGCTCATTGCCTGGCACGGGACATATCCACACTGACTGCTGTATGAATTTTGGGGGTGTCCTGTGCAGAGCCAGGAGTCGAACTTGATGATCCTTGTGGGTCTCTCCCAGCTCAGGATTTCTGTGAATCTAATAACCCTCCAAAGCTCATCAAGTTGTGACAAGAGCACAGAAAGACCCAGTTCCTTGGGGCTGCAAAGGAAGGACAGACAAGCTTCCTAGAATAAGCCAGAGTGTGACTTTTTGAGGCATCACCTACCCTTTGGAAAGGAGCTGGCTGGCAATTCAAATGTTAGCATGCCCTGCATAACCTTGCCCATGTGCTCATATCCTTAGTGACACAGCAGGTTATTTTAGCCCATAGAACCCCACATCACAGTTCAGGTCTTTGCACCCAGGACATGCAAAGTGGGGGTGAAGGCCAACCCTGTCCTTGGAGGATGCAGGGTTTGACCAACACAGTGGGGAAAAACCTGGCAGATGGGTTTTCATGGTAATGTACCAGGCAATAACTACCAAAGGAAGGTTCTGGAATATTCCTGGCCTGCCTTTGCAGCCCACTGCAAGCATCCTGTCTGCACTTTGGGATGCTGCAGGGTTGGCTGAGCCCTGTGCTCACCCCGCCCTGCACAGAGCACCAGCAGGTTACTCAGTGGTGAGGCAGAGCTGTTGTTACAAAGTGCATACCTAAAATCCACGCAGTGGAGAGAGCCCTGGAGCAAGTGAGGTGCTTATCAAGGCCAAAAGCATGCAGGGAATTCCTAGGGCAAAGGGCAGCCTCCGTGAGGATCGGGCAGGAACCTCCAGCCCACGCATGCTTGCAGCTGCTTGCTCCTCTTTCTCGTCCTCCCAAACGTGCCTGAGAGTGCTGGGGAAGGCGGCTGGGGTTTGGTTTGTGCAGCCTCTTCACACCACAGAGCAGCAGAGCAGCCTCTCCCACCCACTGCCTCCAACACCTTCCCGGCCCCCTCGCAGCTGCAAGGAAGTGACTCTGAGCAGGAAGCACAGCAAGCACAAATGCCACCCTGCCGAACCAGCGAGGGCTGAAGCGATGCTGCCCTGCACTAGTCCTCCCTCTGGCAGTGCCAGACCGGGAGCCACCAGGGAAAGGAGAGGTGGAGGGGTTTGGCTCCAGCCTAGGTCTCACAGAGACACTCTGGAGGCTCTGCCATGCTTGGTGCCAGTGAGTTTCCCTATCGGGGTGGTGTGGGCTCTGTGACACAACCCACGTGTCCCCCCGAGGGGCTGCACCTTGAGTCCTTGCTGGGAAAGGCCTGCCAAGGATGTGGGCAAAGACACAGGGTCAAGCACCTGGTGGGGTCCCAGCTCCACAGGCACACCTGGGCAGGGGAACAAGGGCAGGTGACCTGGGGTAAGCCCTCCAAAGACAAGTCCTCTGTCACCAGGGTGAGCCACATCTCCTCCTCCCCGAGCTGCCCTCTCCCAGAGCGTGCCGTGGGAGACGGAGGTCCTTATCCTATCTGGGATGTGGCAAGAGAGGAAGAACCTGGTCCTACAGCAATGGCAGAGGGAAGCTCTGTGCTGGAACATGAACCCTGCTGCAGCCTGGCAGAGCTGGATGCCCCAGAGAAGAACCAGCAGCAGGCAGGGACGGATGAGCAGCGGATGAGAAGGGAGGCCTGGAGCTGGCTGGCTCCTCTCCAGCCCTGCCAGGCGGGTGTGCAGACAGGAGAGGTTCCAGGAAGGAGGCAGCAAAGCCCATCCAGCCCAGAGATGCTCTGAGCTCCCCACGTGGTTCCACATTGCACACTAAGCCATGCCATGGCTGTACAAACAGTTGTGCTCTTCACAGTCTCCCAAACCTCCTCACAGCCCACTGCCAGAAGAAACAGCCTGGCCTTCCCTCTGCATCCAGCACTGAAGGGAAAAAAAAAAAAAAAAAAAAAAAGGGTCACATTTCTGGGCAAAAAGCCCTCCTTTCAGCAGGAGTGGGTTGCATCAGAAAGAAAATGCTGACCCCAGATCCACCTCCCGCATCATGTAAGAAAAAAACCCACCAAATTACCCTCTGGTTACATGAAAACCAGATCCACCCTTGAAGTCATTTAAAACTGAAACTTCATCCAAGCCTCATTTACCCGCTGATGGATAGGGTGTTGTAACATGTAAGGATAAGGACTGCCTGGAACAGGCTCTGAGGGTTGCAAAATCGCCACCTCCAGAGGATTTTTGGAAAGATGGAAAACTGATTAAATAAAAAAAAAAAAAAAATTAAAATCTGACAAAAAGAACGTTTAGCCAGATTACTTTCCAGGATGGGTTTATCAGGGACAGCCTCCAAGCAAACACCCACCCCCTCAACAGGCACCTCTGGGTCTGTATCTCCTGGGGGAGAAATGGGGCAGTGAGAGCCACGGGGTCACTGCCAGCCCAGCCTGACCTCAGCTGGCCAACATGGACTGATCCTGCCCAGGGGCAGCGGAAAAGCCTCCAGCCTACTCACTCTGGCAAAGAAAAAGAGATTAAAAAAAAAGAGTCTTCCTGCTATTTAGCCTTGTGGATCCCACTGAGCACAGCCATGTGGTCATCCCGAGGCTTCCCATCACTGGAAGGGGCACAGGGGGGTCAGGCAGCCCCCAGGGAGAAAGAGGAAAAAGACACGTACATGAGTAAAAAACAAGAGAAATTTATTATACAACAGCGTGGAGAGCAAAGCAGTGCCACCTCCCTTATGATATCTCAGCGGAAGCCTCCTGAAGGGAATATTCAGGCCAGCAGTGGGTATTAGGAGCTGCGGGAGCCTGGAGGAGGATCCTGGCTCACCTGAGCTCCTGCTGGCCCCCGCAGCTGATCCATCCCCCCGGAGCAGCCCTGCCCAGCCGGGCTCAGCGCCTCGGCTCTGCCGCCGCAACCCAACCCAACACCGAGAGAGAACAAGAGAACCTCCACCACAACTCCCCGGGGGCTCAGCCAGGACAGCTCTAAGTGCTCTGCTGGCCGGGGGCCAGAGGCCTCAGCACCTCGCAGTCTGGAGCCCTGTCCGCCTGCCCTTCGCTGTTTGCTGAGCCCTGTGTTCCTCCCCTCACCGCCCCAAGGCCTGTGGGATGGCCACCACCCGAGCTGGAGTTTGGCTGCGGGGTACAAACTGAGGTTGGCTCCGTGTCGCACCCATAAGGAGCACAAAAAGCAGGGTCCTGCCCTTTGTACCCCCTTTGCAAGGAGCAGAGCAGTCAGCCCCACCAATTAGGAGTGCATCTCATGTTAGTATTGGTGTTTGGAGCAACAGCTCAACCTCTCAACCCCACAAGCTTCCCTTCATCGACAAGCCTAGGGCAGACAGAGTAATGGTGAATTTGACATCGCTGCTCAGAGACGAGGTTACTGCATCCCCCCACCCTGCTCAGCATCAGCTATCAGGTTTCCCGAGGAAGAGCCAGTGCCATTAACAGATGGCTTATCCAGACAGGATAGCAAGAAACCAGCTGAGGCCTCTCATTTGACCTTAACTGTTTTTTCAGAGGGCAGGGAGCATGGCTGAGGCATCCACGGAGGCCAACAACCACCAAACCAGCAGCACCCTGTGCCCCAGAGCATCCCTCACCCCCCTATGAACTAAAAAGGCCATTCTGCCCTTTCAGTTAGGCACCAAAATCCCTGTAAAACGTTCTCTCACTTCCCTTGCTGTCCAGGGAGGAGCCATCCTGGTGCCCAGGAGGCCACTGGATCCCACTGCTCTTGTTGCTACAACATGCAGGTGGTACTTCTGCCTCAGAAAAAGTTGCAGGTAAAGCTATTTTCCCCTCTAGACTCAGCTCAGCTTGTCTCATGTTGCTCTAACAAGGTGCTTCATCTCACCTGCATCACCAAACTGGGCTTTTGCTCCAAGCCATAGGATCTTGCTATGAAGCAACTGTCTCAATAGCACTACCCCAGAGCCAGCAACATCCATCAGAAAGCACCGTGAGAGAGGAGATGCTGGGGGAAAAAAACCAGCTCAGTGGACTGGAGATGGGACAGTGGGGAGCTCCTGACTAGCCAGGGCGACTGGGGCTAGCCTGGATCCCGACTCAGACCCTGGCTCACCCCTCAGCAAATCCCCATCACTCAACACGGAGGGAGAGGATCTGGCAGAGAGCTTAAACACCACCTGGGAAGTGACACCTGGGCAGCAGTGCCAGCAGTGTGCCCTGGGCAGCCCACGCAGGGCACACGGGGATGCGCTGGCTGCTCTGTGGGCACCGGGGCTTCCTGCCCGAGCCTCTGCCTGCTGCTGCCTCTGCTGTGCCCCCCAGTCACATGTCCTGTGGCTTCTGAGCTCCTGTTCCTCCCCCCCTGTCCCCCCTCCAAAATCCTTATCACCCGCAGAGGAAGCTACAGGAGATGTGCAGGGAGATTAGGAGAGGCTGCATCGCTCTGCAGGCTGGAGGAGAGGATGTGAGGAAGAGACCTTCCCACCCCACACATATCCCATGTTAGGGGCTGGAGCTGGGAGACACAGAGACAGGCATTGCTTGTACAGGGCACAGTGGCCTCCTCCCAGGCTGCCCTGCCAGCGTCAGCCTCACGCAGGTGCCCTTCAAGAGCTCTTGAACATCCTCCTGATGTGAGAACCAGAGGCAGCTGTGGGCTGGCAGGTGCCTGACCTGTTATCATCAGCACATCTCTCCCGCTCACCCTCAGCGGCAAGAAAATATGAGTAAAAAACCAAAGCTGATCCTCCAAGTGAGCGAAGCAGGATGCTGCTACCTCACAGCCTCTGCCCACAGGCAGCGGTGGGGAGCTCAAGGAGACACGCAGCAGATGGCAAGTGCCAGGTGAGGGCTCCAGCAATCCTCCTCCTGGAATGCATTGGGACTCCCTCTTGTCCTCCACGGAAATTTTGTCTTTGGGAAGCTGTGGGGTTTTGTACTGAATCCCAAGATGGGCATCCAGGGATGCTGGCTGTACCCACCACTCCCACACGCAAGGCTGGCACCTGTGAGAGCCCTGGACTTGCTGCACCATCACCATACAGGACAAGGGAGCACACTGCCACCCCAAAGAGAGGCAGAGCTGCTCCAGCTAAGGCAAAGCCACGGTTTTTGCTTGTACAGATGCTGCTCTGAAGATGTTGGTGTCCCTGTCCCAGATGAAATCAGGCTAGTAGCAGCCAGCAGAGACCCTTCAGTCATTGCCCTGTCTGAGAGGCACAAAGTTCCACTGACTCATCTGGAAAGGGGAAGCTCAGCACTGGTGCTCTGGACAGGCTGTTCAGGGAAGGCTCCACAATCCACCCCCAAGGGTGCCATCCCCCTCAGCCCTGCCTGGGAGAGAAATGCAATGACCTTAAAGGAGCAAAGTGAACCAGAGGGAGGACGGGATGAAGATCTGTGAGCACAGCTCCTGCCTCTGCCACTCTTCCTCCCTCCAGGAGGGATGCACAGCTGTAAGGAGATCCACGGGTGGGCAGGGACAGATGGAGGAGGCACCAAAACATGCTGCGTCTCAGCATGGAACAGGGTGAGAGGCTCAAGGAAGCTGTTCTTCGGGCAGGTGTCCTTCATGGAAGGGCTGAACAGGGAGCCTTTCTGTGCAACATTTCTGCATCCCTCTTCTGGACCTTACAGGGTCATTCATGTTCCCACGGCTCTCAGCCAGCCAGAGTGCTCCCTGCCAGCGAGGGGAAGGGGATGGGACCAAGCAGACTGGCAGAAACCAAGCAGGACAGAAGGGCAGACATGGCAATCCAGCAGTTCTGGATGCACAGCTCACAGCCTGACAGCCAGGAGCCTGGCACAGCCAGTGGGGAAGCCCTGGCAGAGGTGGATCTCGGGGCCTGAGTGTCCAACAGCAGCAAGCTCCCCTTGGAGCATTTTGGGGATTTATGCACTCAACAAAGGTGCCTTCTCAACTTTCATGCCCAGGGATCATGCCCTGTAACAAAGCAATTGGAGACAAGAGTGACCACAAGTTTGTCCCCAGGACAGGGCAGAGAAGCAAGGAGTGAAAACCAAAGGACAGAAAAGATTTGTCACAGTGGCAGCAAATGTCAGTGATGTTCAGAAGCTGACTCAGTTTTCATCCACCCCACCAGACGATGCAACCAAGTCTCTGTGACAGCGATTTAACAACAGAGGTGCCTGCAGGCCAGGACCCTCAGTGGGCAGCAGGGAAGTGGCTTGTCCCTGTCCCTGCCAGGGCTTGAACTCTGCAGTGTGAGGGCAATGCTGGGAAGAGAAGGATGGGATGAAGATCCCATCTGCTGCTGAGCTGTTTGAGGTCACCACAACAGCCTGACCACTCCCAGTGTTGACCCCAGGCTCAACCCAAAAGCTGTTCTGAGTATTTGCCAGAGCACAGATGTGACTTCCAGATGTGTGCCCTCCCCTCGATCTGCCTCTGTGCCACTGCCTGGACCAGCTCAGCCAATAAATGCAGGAGGCACCTCCTCCTGTCCTCTCCTCCTGTCACTTCCTGCTGTCATCTCCTCCTGTCACCTCCTCCTGCCTGGATTCTCCACAGAGTCCCTTCCACCCACCCCAACACGAACCAGACACAAAGTCACCAGAGCAGCTGCTGGTGAAATCAAACCTGTCCAACATGGCTAGAAATGCAAACATTTCCTCTCCTCTTCCCTGCCCACCAGATTTGCTTTATCTGCACTGACCAGGGGGGACTGCCCTGGGCTGGCTTCACCTTCTAACACCAAGGCACTATTTTGGGGGATAACCAGCAAATAGCACCTCCTTACAGTTCCATCCAACTGAAGATATCCAGGCACTGGGCACACACTATCCTAGCCACACACTGCTCTGGCAGTGTCAATTTACGGAGAAGAAGCAGCAGCTCATGGTGATGCTGTGAAACCACTTGGAACCAGTTTTTTTAAATGACTTTACCTCCCCTGTGGGGATTTATTTGTTCCCTAGAACTGGAGATCTCTTCCTGCTTGTACTCCAATCTGCTCCATATCAAACCTGATGTATCAATGCTCCAAAAATTTCATGCCCTCAGCTCTAGAGGTGAGGTGCCCCAGAGCCTGAGCTGCTGGGGATTGCAAGGACAACACTGCAGCAGCAAGACCTTGAGAAGAGGCTGACACAAGGCACTACAGGACATGTGAGACATGGAAGAGAAAAAAAAAATAACAAAAATCAATTCCTGCTGCTTTGCTGGATCATAGAGATAAGCAGAGGCAGCTCCCCTGCCCTGGCACTGCTTGAAGTCTGCTCTGCAAACAGGGGCACAGCTTTTTGAAGCTGAGGAGGGCTGTGAGATGGCAGGGGTTAACAGGACAAGGCCTGCAAGCTCAGGAGAGAAGGGGGATATCCAGAGTGCCCTGGAATCCTGGCAAGAGCAGCCAGAGGTGTGTGAGTGATGTTTAAGGGACAAGTAACCAAGCACAGGAGATTGGAGAGGTGAGGCAGCAGGCTCTGTGTTCTGCTCCGATGAGCCCAGGGGCACGAGAGCCTCACACCAAGAAGGACCTTGACAGGCAGTGTCCAAAAGCTCAGCAAACAAAGCCAGCCAGTCCCTGCCCCACCTCCTGCCAGCTGGGAAGCAGATTTATGGGGTGCAGATTCCCAGGGCAGGGAGCCAAGGGGGTGAAAGTCCTCTCGGACATTCCCTGCTCCCTGCATGGCCAAGCCCACACCTGCAGCCAGCCCCGTTATCTGACCTGGGCTGAGGATTACACCACCAGAGGTGAGGAGGGATGAAGGATGCACATGCAGGGGGGATGTCCTTTAATCACCACACCATCAGCACTTCTGGGAGCAAGTAAACAGGAAAAAGGCTCTTAAGCAGCTGTTCTACCCAGCGTCCCTGTGGAGCACAGCCTGCAGGGACAGCCTTCCTTGATGTGGCGACTTCCAGCCCTGCCTGGCCTGGCCCCACTGTGGGGTGATGCTCAAAGGGAGCAGGATGGGGCTCAGCACGGGGTGATCCCAGGAGGACAGGAGTATGGGATACCACAGAGGGAACCAGAGGAGCTCCACCAGAGATGGAGAGCAGGACAGATGGAGCAGCTCCCGGAGTCAGGAGGCAGCAGAGCAGCCACAGCATTGCTGTGTGTCACCCAGGGCACAGCAGCCCTCCTGCAGCCATCCCTCCTCCAGGCTCTGGGATCCTGGCAGCACAGGGGACACACTGCACGTCCAGCTCCTGGGGGAGGGAGTTTGGAGCTAGCAGAAAAGGCAACCCTTGTCCCTGAGACAATTCAGCCAGTAGGTCACTCCCCAAAGGACCACGGCTGGGAAGGGAGGAATCCTGCCCCACCAACCACATGGATGAAGGCTGGGGGTGAGCTGCAGACACAAGGCAGCACATGGAATCTGGGATTCCATATGTCAGGGCAGGAAAAAAAAAAGAGTCTTATTCCAAGAAAAAGAAAAGAAATGCATTCGTAATGGGTTGGGGAGAAAACACAACCTGCAAGTCACAGTCCTTACCCCTTCTGCTGTAGCTTTTGGCCATTGTGTCTTTAATGCCAGTGGGCAAACAGCTCAGCATAGCATCCCACATCAAAGGAGATCGTGTGCTGGACCATGACCTTCCCTGGGATGATTTTAAAACAGCACCATGGGTTTGCCTGGCTTGAGCAGCCAGGAACACTCTGGGGTAACCTACTGACAGCACAAGAGGGGACTGACCAAAACCTCAGAACCACAAATGTTTGCAAACAGAAGGGAGGAGCTGCAGAGGAAAACAAGGGAGACATCCACCCCAGACTCTGAAGGCTTTCCACAGCTCCCCAGCCAGCCAGGTTCAGGACCTCCACTTCCAAATCAGGCTAAAGAGCCACCAGACTACAGGGACAGCAGAGATGGAGTTAAAAAGCACTTTGAAACTCACAGAGACTTTCAGAGTACGGGCTGGCAGCATCCTTAAGTTCTGCTGACTTGTACAGATTTAGAGTGGCCAGCTTCTACTGGAGACATCAGCCCATGGCTGTTTGGGTGCTCAGGGTGTTCCACAGTCCCGAATCCTCCTGCCATCCAGTGTATCAAGGTGTTCAATAGGTGACAAGGACAGATAGAGAGGCAGCAAGGTGCTCAGAGATAAGGACACCTGGGACAGGAGGAGTGAGCCCGGCAGATCAGAAGCAGACAGCCCTGGCCTAGAGTTCCACATGCTGGGGGATCTTCAGAAAGACTGAAAATTCTCAGAAATGAGGAAGTTTCTCATTGGAATCAATGTCAAAAAGCTTTTTCCATGTAAAACAGCACTTGGTGCAAAATAAGAATATTCAAAACTTAAAGATTAAAACCATTTAGAAGGACAGCTTTTTCCAGCACTACAGAGTCCCTTTAGGAATGGCTGCTGTCACCAGGTCCCTTCCTAAGGGCTCTCCCCAGCCTGGAAGATACCCTCCCACCACTGTCTGATGTAACACCTCCAGCAGAGGAACCGATGAGCAGAGAAAAGCTGTGAGATCACCCACCCACCCCTGAGCAGGCAGGACACAGTCACTGGCAGGGGATGTGATGTTAAACTGATCTCATATGGGACAACAGCAGCACAGCCAGCAGCAGCAAACACTGCAACCAAGTGAGCTCACAGGTTTGCTGGGACAGTCACAGGTTTCTGTGAGCATTCCCTGATGTCAGGCACCACACAGCTCTCTCCATACAGCTACTGTACATCTGTTGGACACTAGACCTGTCTCCTTTTATCCTTCTCTAGACAGGTATCCCTGCAGCTGCTCTACTCCAGCATCATCTTCCACCATCCACTCTCCAAGCCTGTTTGGCCAAGGGGAAGAAGGAAGAATGCGGGGGGAGAACTTTTCAAAAGTATTGTAAGCATCTTCAAAATTTTCTGATTCCTACTGCCCTTAAACCTCTGAGAACACTAGGAACGCAAAAAGTCTTCTCCACTGACTTCAGACATTTCCTTTTAGGTTTAAACAGTGGTTTTTAAACGCAGAGCTGCTCGGGTTTTCTGTGCTCGAAGGCCCCCACCTCCTCACCACACGCTGCAAGTTCTTCCTGGACTCCCCACACCCTCCTTCGCTGTGAGCTTTACACTGGGTCTCACCAGACCTGCAACAGCTCGGGAGCAGGGACACAGCACAGGGGCTGGCTGCAGCCCTGCCAGGCCACACGGCTCCTAGAGCCACTGTCACACACCTCTGAGCCCAAAACCACCAGCCCAGCTCTTGGCTGACCCAGCACCAAGCACAGACTGTCACTGCTGGCCTCTTCACCTACCAGACCACAGCCCACCACCAGTGTAGGGCTGGGGTATTCCCACAGCCCTGCAGGACAGCAATCACAGGCTCATCTGGGAGAGATCTCACAGCTCCTGCCAGCCAGCCCCATGGCCTGCATGAGATGCTCAGCATGAGCTGTCTGAAAATCCAACCCCAGCAGGATCCCACTTTGGCAGAGACAGAGGAACTGGACACACAGTCAAACGTGCTCCCCTTTCAGCAGCTTCTGAAGTTGCCATCCACGGGCTGAGCTGCTGCAGCTCATCAAAAAGTCTGCAACTCAAGCAGAAGTTTGCGTGGTGTAGCCAAAACCGTAAGGCAGTCACAACTGAGGGTCTGTTCTGAGAGCTCCGGCTCCATTCCAAGTGTTCCCAAGTTTTACATCCTGGCCAGGCTGCCCATCACAGCACACTGGTTTGACCTGGGTCAGTTCCAAGGGACACAACAACCCCAGTGCCCTCTGGAGGGGAAGGTCCCAGCCCAAGAGCAGTGCCCAGGTTCCCAGGAACACAAAATTTACGCCAAGTCTGCACTCCTGGGCAACTCAGTGGCCGAGCCTGCTCTGTCACACACAGCACTTGGGGAGTGGGACCTCAGGGCTGCTCAGGGCCAGGGACTTTAGCCCCGACTCCCGCCAAGGCTGCAGAACCTGTAATCTGTAAGATATGCAGGAGGTCACACGCCCGCTCCCACGGGGACAGGGGGACAGGCCATGGGCATGGCTGACAGTCAGCATGTCCTGGGGACGTCCACAGGGCAGCCACTGCCATCAGATAACGGAGCCCAGCAAACGCTTTGAGATAAGGGCGACCATCCCTGCTGGGCAGCCAAGGCAGCTCACACAGAGCAGCAGGGAGATGGCAGATGGGGTTGGGCAACCTCTGTCTCAGCCCCTCAGCTCGGAGATGGGGCACACTGCAGTCTGGGATGAAATCCCACACCAGAACTGCCCCTGGTGACAGGGGGTGACGGGGCTGAGCGTGGCACCTCTTTGCACACACCCTGCAAGGCCAGATACTCAGATCCATCTCCCTCAGGTGCTCCTGTCACCACACATGGTGTCCAGCCAACAGGCAAGGAGAAAGCCAAGCCCTGAAAAACTCAGGCACTTGATGTAGTAGAGAAATAATCAGTCCAACACTGTGCAAAACCACTCCAGCACATTCTAATTAGTGGGCTTGAACCCCACAAGCCAATTCCTTCCACGTGGCTGACTGGCAGAGGAGGGAACCAGATGGAGGGATGACGTGGGTGCAGGTACTAGAGGAAAACACTGGCCTCCCAGCCAGCCAACTTCCAGCTGCTCTCCAGGTTGCAGAGAAGCTTTTGAGATGCCAAGGGAGGAGGTAATGTGTCTTACTGCATGAGCAGGGGTCTTCTAACCTGCTCCTCTTGGAAGGTGCTACCAAGAATAAAAATGGGATGCCAAAGGGCTGTGAAGTGAGGGGAGAGGCTGTTTCAGTTTGGAGGCGGAGGCAGAGCAGAGCTTGCCTGCTTTGTGCGCAGCACAAATGCCCTCGTAAGCAGGAAGGGGGACTGGTAACAACACAAAAAACCTGCCCTCAAGAAACTCCCACAGCAGGGGAAGCTTTAACCATCCCAACAGTCACAAGCAACGCTCTCCCCTTCCCACCCAGCCATTCTGCAGCCCCCTGCTCCAGGCAGCTCAGGGGGAGCTCCCTCCTCCCGTTCCTGCCCACTGCAGGAGGAGCATCCTGCATCCGTGGGTGGTGGTGCAGGAGGAGACCCTGCACCCCAAGAGGAGCCCACTCTGAAGTTATTTCATCCTTGAAAACTATTTCTGGCTTGTTTGCTTCTTAAGAGCTCCAAGCGCCTCAGCTTAAGCAAATGGCCCCAAAAAAACATAATTAAAAAAGAAAAAGCTGTGCCCCAGTGGACTAATGAAAGAGGTTGGTGCTTGAAATGGCTGAGGCGAGTATGAGCCACACTTCAGAGCCACTTTGCATTAATATTTTACAGCTCATTTCTTTTCTTTTACACAGGCGATGGCTTTTCTCCACCTCCAAGGGACTGAGCTCATTTCACTGAAAGCAAGAATGCAACCAGGGTTTTTTTGAGGTAGGGTTTTTTTCTCTCCTCTCTCTCCCCTATAAAACAAACATCTGCTCCAAATTTTCAGCTCACTCTCTGAGCAAACTCTCTGAATTTTCTGACGTGTTTCAAGGCAAACAGTTCAATTTGAGGCTGGCCTGTAAGCCCCCAGCACATGAAGGTAAGAATGCAAGACCCTTTTTTATTAAAAATAAAGAATCAGTTAACACAGGAAGTTTAAAAAAAAAAAAATTGCATAAAAGTCTTGAGGGATTAGCTCTACTTTGCTCTCTGGGTGATTAACAAAAAGAATAGAAAATTATTAGCACTCTTCCCATTGTAGCAGCCAGGCCCTCTGCAGAGTTGATTAGCAAGAAAGCAACACGTTAGTAATTAAACCTGGCTGGAACCCTACAGATAAAAACAAGTATTAATTGATAAAAATTGCCTTTTTCTTTTTTCTTTTTTTGTTGCCACAAACCAGGACTGCATTTTGCACAGTCTTGAAAAAGTACAGGAGAAGGAGGCAACTGCTTTGGAAAGGCTTCCTGCCCAGGCGAGCTTCCCCCTCCTCCCCAGTCCTCAGCTTATGGAGATTTTCGGCACTCTGGAGTGAGCTGAAGAGGGTCCTGTCCGAGAGAAGAGGCTCTGCACGTGGCAGCCCAGCTGGCTGCAGCCCCAGCTCTGCCTGCTGCCCAGCCAGGGCTGCTCACGGAGGGGAGACGTGGGGCACACACACAGTGACAGCCAGCACACAAGGTCACCCTTTATGCAGCACTCACAAAGCGCTACACAAGGGTCACAGAGCAGGGGACGAGCAGAGGGCTGTCACACCAGCAAGGGCTCCCTGCTCTCTGTTCCCCAGCACCTCCTGGCTCACGGGCAGGACGGGCTGCTTCACAGTGGCCAGTGAGGCTGGCTGGTCACCTGTCCATCTACAGCACACGTGGTGATGCCACCCAACCCTCCAAAGAATCATTAGGGTTGGAAAAGTCCTCTAAGACCATCCAGTCCAACCATTTACACAGCACTGTCAGGTCCACACCACTAAACCACGTCCCCAGGTGCCACATGCACACAGGCTCCTCCCCAGCCAGCATCCCCCTGGTCCAGCCTCCCTGCTGTTAGGAGATGCTGAAGCACACAGCAGCCTTCGTCCTTAAGTGCCAAAAGTTCCTTGCAGAGGCCAGTGAGACCCTGCTTGCTTCAGTAAGTAAGAAATAAAGGGTGGCACATCACCTCTGGGCACGGCAGCGTGGCAGGGTGACAGAACTCAGACCGACAGCACCACGCTGTTGAGGCACCAAAGGCACAGAGGACAGGGGTTCCCTGACATCTCTCCAGCACTGGGGTGACCTTCAGCCTGCTCAGGCTCTGCTCCCCTCTAAGCTCCACATCAGCGTGCACAGAAAGCCAAGCACCACCCAAACATTGTTTTTAAGGCAAAGAACTGGTTGACTCCCAGAATTCAGCAGAGATCAGAAGTACTGACAGAACCAGGCCCCGCAGATCTTGGGGCAGCAGCTGCTCCACGACACCTCTGACAGTGATGGCAAAGCTCTGAAATCAGCAGCACCACACCAAGGAACAATGGGTGTGCCTGGGGCCCTCTCCTCCTGGCACACCGCAGCTTTAGCCCACGTGCTTGAGGCCACCTGCAGATGAGCCAGTTGACCCTCTGTCCCTTCATGCACTGCCCACCATGCAACAGGAGCTTCCCAAGCTGCAGCCACAGGGGCTGTGCCCTTCCCCACCCTCCCATGGAGCCATGGAGCCACGTCCCCTGCCTTTGCCCACCCCCCTGGGACAAATACACATCTCTTTTCTGCACAACCCACCAGGAGCAGAGAAAGGAGAACAGATTATCTATACTTGGTGTCTGTGGAGACAGACGTCTCCAAAACATGGCCAACCACACAGACATGCCCTGAGTCCAAAACCTCCATACGTGATATAGCATGGATATTTGCCTGTTCTGAAATGGATAAAAACCCAGAATCATCCCTACTTTGACAATTAACTCGTATCCAGGGTGGTCTAAGGCTCCCTGGTGGTCTCCAGCTCTCAAGAAACACAAGAACATCCATTATGGACCCGTGAACACAGAAATCTTTGACCTGTAGACTCCCAGACATTGTTTGGTGGGGATGCTGAGGAACATCTCGCCTCCTGACAGCTGACTACTCTCACAGTGCAAGCTGGGGCCAAACCAGTACCACCATTAAAAGAAAAGCCCAATCTTCCTATCAGTCCCAACCTACTGCTCCCAGTGCTGGCATGGCTTGTCTCCATGGGGAGAACTGGATCAGTCATTGCTCAAGGCTGGAACTACCCTGCACTGAAAGTGATGAGCTCAACTCCAGATTACTTCCCTCTCTGGTTCCCACCAAGGTCATGTCAGTGCTGGTCTCAAGGGGATGAGCCAGGAGGGGAATACATTGGTGCATTTCCCAGGAGCTGTCACACACCTGGCTTTTCCCAGGCATCCTCTTTCTGCCCAGAAAGCACATCCAGATAAATATAGGGAAGATGGCCAAGAACCTAGTACTGCTGGCCATCGATCTCGTGGCTTTCCCTTGCCTGCCTAGAAACCCAGCCACTATTTGTGTACACAGGCTGATATTTCCACCTGGCGCTCCCACAGTTCTGTCCAGGAAGTGTCAAACAAAGCTCTGCTCCTCAGCCCTGCAAGCTCAGAGTGCTGGGTGACACCAGAAGAGGGGATTGAGGACAGGGCGATGCTCAGGTGAGAGAGGACATCATGGGGAAAGCATCTGGCATCAGAGAGATGAGGCTGAAAATACAGCAGCTCTTCAGTCTGATGTCCTCTGTGTCCAGCGAGGCCCACCTTGCCCCTTGGGAGGGTCACATGCAGGGTGGGAACACCAAGAGTGTTAGGAGGCACACATGGGGAACCCAGAGCCCAAACCCACCTGTGGCACAGGAGAGAAGCCCCAAGGAATTTTCCACTGTGACATTAAAAGAAACACGATCATCTCGGTCCCTGGGACACTCTGCTTTCACTGGTCTGCTCTTGGATGTCTGCACAGCACAATAACTCCTTGCAGCCATGCCTTTATCACTGTTACACTCACAGTTCTGGTACAGAAGCTGAAGTTCTCTGGATTTCCCCCAGGTTAAGGTCCCAGGTTACAGGAACACACCTAGGTTCATCCCCAGGGATCTTTGCAGACACCAGTGGGACCTCTGTCCCAGCATGGGCACACGTGGTCCGTAGGCTCTGCCTGAGACAAGAATCTCCCCAGCAAAACCAGTGTTTGCTGTGCCTTGGTTTAAGAACAACTTAAGCCCAGGGTCAACAGAGTGCTGCTCTCCTCCCTCTCACACTGCCTCATCACTCCCAGAGGCCATTCTAGGAAAGAGACAGGGGAGCTTCACATCCTCATAATGCTAAAGAAGCACAAGGCTCCTTCCAGATCTGCCTGGAGACACCACAAGGCAGAAGGCAAAGGACTTGAAGAGTCTTAGGGCAAACCAAAGCCCCATTTTGCGGCATTTTGTGGACCTGCCACAGAGATGTGGCTACCATCTCCATGCCCTTCCCCCATCTGAGCCTCTGGCATGAACAGCATCCCACCTTTCCACCCTGGGCCAGCAGTGCTTGCCAGGAGAGATGACCACCCCTTCCTGGCCTTGCTGGGCCTCAGTTGCATCCCTCAGCATGAGGAAGGTCAGTGCCACGGCCAGCACCAGCTCTCCCACGACCTGGCCTTCATGCACGGTCCCTTTTCCTCACGTGCAGCACAGAACAGAGACCCTCGTGTTGGTGCACAGAGGGGCAGGAAAGATAATTTAAGAGAACGTGGGAAACCAACACGGAGGATAAGAGTGCAGGGCATGCCAGATCTCAACCCCTTCCCACTCATCTTTGTGGTTTGACACTCAGGTTTCTTACACATCCTTTCCTCTGTCCTCCTCGTCCCCATCCATCACGGAAACCCAAAGCCAGCATGGTGCTGCTGTAACAACACTGCACTCACCTGACCCTGCGCCATCACCCTCGGGCTGACGTGCAGAGGGCAACGGGGAAGAGGATGGAACTACAGTACAATATTTCGGGTTGGTTTTCCTACTTTTTGCCTTTTTCCTTTGGTGTCATCTGTTGCTCCGACGTGCAACCGCGAAAGGGCTCACACTAATCCTGCCTCCTTCTGAGGCTCCCTACGGCCCTTAGGTGCTGCTCGCCAAGGCACCACCCGGGAAAACACCTCGTTTATCCCAGTGGAAGTTAGGTGCTGAACAGGGATGCGGAAAGTTGGGAGGCGGCGCTGGGCGGGGGCAGTGGCGGTCCCGACCCACGCATCCTCCGCGCATCCCCCGTGCACAGGGTGGTCGGGGCCGGCCCCGCGCTGGGACCCAGACCCCTCTCCGCCCTCCAGGCTGCCCGCGGGGAAATACCGGGCACGGAGAGCCTGGGGGTTCATTATTTTTGTTTTTTTTTTCCCTTCCTCCTCGCCAGCCAGCCCCCGGCGCTTCCCGAACGGCGGCTCCCGGGAGGGCTCCGGCCCCTGACCCCCGCCCGGGGAAGCGCAGCCCCTCTGCCGCCCGTCCCCGCCGGGCTCCCCCCGCCCCGCACTCA
>VZRF01002868.1:131105-159162 GCA_013396875.1 Vireo altiloquus | reverse complement strand
GCCGGTCCTGCCGGCCGAGGGGCTCGGGGGCCGGAGCATCCCTTCGGGGGGGACACACAGCCGGTCCTGCCGGCCGAGGGGCTCGGGGGCCGGAGCATCCCTTCGGGGGAGACACGCCGCCGGTCCTGCCGGCCGAGGGGCTCGGGGGCCGGAGCATCCCTTCGGGGGGGACACGCAGCCGGTCCTGCAGGCCGAGGGGCTCGGGGGGCCGGAGCATCCCTTCGGGGGAGACACGCAGCCGGTCCTGCCGGCCGAGGGGCTCGGGGGGCCGCGGGGCAGGCAGACCCCTGGCGCGGTGCGGGATGCCAGTGGCACGGACCACCCAGCACGCGACCCTCCACCCCACGGCACGCCTGGGGGCCCGGGGGACTCTGGACCCCATGGCACGCCTGGTGGACCACTCTGCACCCCGCAGGTCCCCCGTGTGCCACACACCCCACAGCACAGGACACCTCGGGGCTCCGGCACCCACAGCAGGGTTTGCGTGGGATCCTGGCGTGGTACATGTGGGGTCCCAACACTGCATCCCTCGGTGGCTTTTCCTGGGGACAGACCCAGGAATTGGTATCCGTATGGCTGCCGCTTCTTGATGAAGCCAGGTCTGCACTTCTGTAGTTTCATCCTCACAGATCCCAGCTGGATCTGGGCCGGCATGGAAAGTGGGATGGATGGGGCTTGCAGGGTGGCCTGTGGCATCCTGCCCCCGGGGGACGTGTAGGGAGCCGGGGGTCACTGGACACTCTCCAGCTGCTCTCCGGCCCCACAAAAAAACAGGGTTAGAGACCACACAAAAGCAGGGTTAGTGAGGGGATAAGTGGTTGAATTGGGAAGCGTTTCAGTGCAGTTTGCTCCATTCATGTGGTTAAAGCCTACAATTTCCCTTTCTGTGTGCCACTGACCTTCTTCCCCATGCCCTCCCCTCCATCAGGGCACGCTGGGTGCTCAGGCTATCCCGGGCTGGGCACAATGTCCTGAGTCCAGTGGCCAGTGCACCCCTCAACCTGGCAGGTGATGGTCTGCCCAAGCTGAGCACATCTCTGCTGCAGAAGAGCAGGGAAATGGACAGGTTGGAGGGAATGTACTGCCTATAAATGCACATATATATGTGTGTGTGTGTATTCATGTATATATGTATGTAAAAATATGGGTTAATTGTTGGGCCTGATGATCTTAGAGGACTTTTCCAACCTCAATGATCCCATGATTTTTTTCTTTTTTCCTAACTTAGTGACTCTGTGAATACACATACATACACACACACGTGTCCACAGGCCCATGGCAAGACAGCCTGTGCTCAGCAGTCCTTATCTCACCCCCCCAGCTCATGGTTGGGACTGGGAGGGACATAATTTTCTAAGTGAGGGGCCCATCCCTGAGTGGACCCACGTGTGAGCAGCTCCCTCTGTCCCACTGCTTTCACCTGCCTCCAAAGGGACATTCCCTAGCACACCCAGTACGACCCCTACGAGGTTGTTTAGGATCCTTCCCAGTGTCTGAGTACCAAATGGGTAAGGACAGACAACGGGGTAAGAGTGCAAACCTGCCCCAATAGAAATGAGCAGTGTATGACAGCACTGTGAGGATGCTGGGGATGTGCTTGGCTGAGCCAGTGCCACTGGAGCCTGTCCTTGGTGTTGGCACTGCACTCTGGGCCTCATTCTCTCCGGGGTGAGCTGCTGTGGCCGCCAGGGAAGTTGCTCCTGGCTTGTGCAATGGCCTCGCTTGGGACCGGCAGGAAACAGCCAGCTCCCAGTGGTCTTAAAATAGCTGAGCATTATGGGCACACCCTTGTTTTTGAGGGCAAAAACCTGGGAAGGGAGTGTGGCCATCAAAGAAGCAAAAAAGGTGACTCCCTTGCCCCCAAACACTGCCGGTTTGTGCTGATGGAGAGCACCTGGCAAGGGGTGTCCTCAGCTCTGGAGCTCAGGGTGGCTGTGCCCAGTGTGAGGAGGATGTGGTTCACAATGAGTTTTTGCAATAGATATTTTTTATTTTCCAAGTTTGAGTGATCACTTTTTAGCCCTGTATTAGGTCTCTGTGTCTAAGATGCTGCACCCCAAGGAATTCCACTGTTTAATTTGACAGCACAGGAAATCTGACAGCCTTTGTGTGCCTGCTGCCTGACAGCCCCGTTTGGTGGTCCCAGCTCCTGTTCCAGCCAGGCTGTGAAAAATCACCCCCACCCCTCAGGGCAGCAAAAACTTCTATTATATTCCTGTTTTGCTTTTAAAGAAATTCCCTGGATTGTGTTCATCATGTGGCTGTGGAAGCCTGGGGGTTCTGCAATCTCCCCTTGCAAACACCTCTGAGAAAAGGGGGATTTTCCCTTCTGAGTGGCCCCAGCACCTCCCCCTTCACAGTTCCGAAGCACGGGACGCCATCCCCCATATCCTGCAGGATTCATGGAGCAGCTGCATCCTCCCACCAGGAACAGGCCAACGGCCAGGCGACCTCTGGCTTGAGGACAGCCCCAGGCATGCTTGAGGCCTGGGGAACAAAATCCAGGGACACAGCACTCTGTGGCCACCCCGCAGACAAGTGTGGGGGTCCTGGCAGCCCAGCATCCCTGTGACACCAGTGTCTGGGATGGATGCATCCCCCTCCTGCCCTGGGGATCACACACTTGAGACAAAGTGCCCGATCCCCATCCGAACGAGTGGTGCAATCCCCGGCAGAGATTTCCCTGTCCAGGTTATTTATTCACTCCTGCCTGCTCTGCGCTGCCCGGAGTGGGTAAAGACACCACCAACCCACGGGCTGAGAAAATCACCACGGCGGAAGAGCTTCCCTGGTGCTGCGGGGATGTGGAGAGCCCTCAGGGAACAGAGCTGCCTGCTGCCCGGGCGGGTGTTGGCAGACACAGAGCAGTGTTGTGCTGGGGATGGGAAGCAGACCTGCCCGGGGCTGCGGAGCTGCTGTGGATGCTGGCGCGGTGCCGGACGCGTGCCAGGCAAAGCTGTGCCCACAGGCTGCCTCCCCCCACAGCCTCTGCCCCTTCCAGGAGCTGCAGGGTCCCTCTGGATGACAACAAGCGCCTGGTGAGAAACCCACTGCAGCTCCGGGCTCCCTGTGCTGTGCAGAGAGCACACGCTTTTTTAATATCCTGAATTCACCTGGTTTCAATTTTCAGCCCTGGAATCCTGTAAGACTTCAAGGGGGATGGGGCTGCGGCTGCATCCTGCACCTCCCCTTGGCCGCCAGGCCCTGTCCATGGGCTTGTGATGCACAAGATCTGTTCAAACCTACATTTTGCCCTCTCCGCCAGTCATGTCACTGCTGCCTCAGTTTCCCTGGCTGCCAAACACAGGCCCCGTTGTGGGGTGGTGGCACTGGGGCAGGTGAGCACAGGCGCTGCAGCTGTGGGATGCAACAGGATGTGGCACACTTGTGGCCATTTCTGTTTGCACAGTGAATCAGGGGGGTCTGGGAATTCTCCATGGAAAAGTGAGGGGTTTGTGGTCCTCACCCTGCTGTGCCACAGGCAAAGACACAGATTAATTATCAGCAGATTATCCTCAGCTCCCTGCCCGGGACAGAACCTGTGCTCCCCAGCACTGGGAGCATTTTAAGGACTGGTTTTGCACCAACATCCTCCTTCTCAGTGACAGAGGGGCACAGCACTCTCCAACCTCAGACATCAGCCTGGCCTTGCACTTCCAGGCAGAGCGTGGATCTCCCAGCCCGGCCAGGACACCCCACCATGCCCAGGGAGAAGGTGGATCTGCCAGCAGCAGTGCTGGGGTGAGGGATCCCCTCTGTGGGAGTACATCCCACTGCACCCAACAATTCCCTGTTCAGTGGTGAGAGACAGGAATCTGTAAGATATGGGATAACTGGGCCAGGACCGCAGGCAGGCGGGAAGGAGAGCTGTATAAATAGAAAGGATATTTTTACAGGCTGCATTGTTCAGGCACGGGCAGGTCAGGAGCACAATGAGCCCCTTTCCCTCTCCGCTGGCATTTTTGCTGCTGCACCTTGGAAAGGCCCCAGAGAGCAAACGGCAGCTCCTGCCAAGCTCCAGGTTTGAGCAGCCACAACAAACTGCCTGGAAGATCACACCCTTGTTTTTGAGGGCATGCTCAGGGCTAACTGCCCAGAGGCTCAGCTGGCTGAGCCTGACCCCACAGCTGCCCTCGGGGGTCTGGGAGCCCACCAGAGCTCTGGGGTCACGGGGAGGTGCTTGCAGAGGAGCCAGGGCCTGTGTCTGCTCCACAGTACCCGAGGACACCAGGCCAGGGCTGCTCCCAGTGCCAGGGAGGAGAATGCATCCATCAGCCTCAGCACCTGTGCCCTTGCCCAGCCTCCTGCCCTTCCCAGCCACGGAGGGGAAGGAGCTGCTCTCCCTCTCTCCTCCCCTGTGTAGAGGGCTGGGGCTGAACAAAAAGGCAGCAGAGAAACCAGGCCAGGAAGAGCAGCTCCGGTGTCACTGCATCTGCCTGCTCCTGCCCTCTGCTTTTTCCCAGGACAAACTGATGCTGAGCTGTGCCTGCATGGAAACCCCGCAGTGACCACCAGAGAGGGTGCAGCACAATCACAGCGAGGCAGGGATGGGCCATGTCCCTCAGGGAATTCCTGCTGGGAACAGGAATTGCACCCCACCATCTCCCCCAGCCCAGCGACCACGGGGCCTCACGTCCAGGGCTGGAGGCGAAAGAACACAGGGACACCAACACTCAGTTAAGTTGTAGGAATTTATTTTAAATAACCTACAGTTGATTAAAAGGGAATTCATGATAAAAATAGAAGATACTTGTTGAGGAAAGGCTGCAGGAAATGGTCTTGCACACACACTACGCTAACAATGCCTCTAAGACTAATGATTATAGCAAAAAAAGGTTTCACATTAAAATTCTGCTTTTTAATTTTTAAAATTTTTTTACACAATTACAAAAGAAAAAAATAAAAGCCCTAAAATCTTGATTATTTTCCTTTTTTGGACCAATGCTCATTTCCCTCGAAATTTATTGACCTGTGAAACTTCTTTTTACACAATAAAATCTTTCAAGTAAAAGAGGGGGAGTGGGGCTTAGAAAAAAAGGGGGGGAAAAAAGGTAAAACAGTCTGACAAACCTAAAAAGTAGATAAGTCTTGGAAGTGTACAGAGCGTGTTCAGAACAAAGGGTGATGGGAATGTCATTTGTTTCCAATTTCATTTGTCCTCAAATTCCACACACATCTTCCCATCACACGGCCCCCTCCCCCCACCCGCTCCCCAAACCTACACGATCTTTAAGATCATAAAGAAAGAAAATTGTTTAAATATTTTAAAATAATTAAAAAGAAATAAAAATTCACATTTAAAATAGGAACACTCAAGTCAGGAGGCCGATTTCCCATCATGATTTGCTCTGAACAAATGTGGTGGATATTTGTAAATTCATGTTCCAATGCCACAACTGTTTCAAGTGACGAATTGAAAAACATTTGGGTATTTCCATGACTATAGTGATAGCTGTAACAGGTGCGTTGGGTTCCTTAAATTTTGTTTATTTGTTAAATTCTGAAATGGGGCGGGAGGGGGAAGGGAAGGGCAGGGGTTAAGGAGTCCATTTTCTATTAAAATATAGAAGTTATTGCAAAACCCTAACTGTAAAAACGCACCAATATAATTGGATTTTGTATACAGTAGCTAAAGATTCCCACGCTCTCAGTGTGATGGTGAATTTGCCTGGCGGAAGGTTGACAAATCCCCCATCCACTTGCCCTGCCTCAAGAGAAAAACCACACAAACCAGACAGCTAGAATTTGGATCTCTGAAACATTTTTAAATAAGTTGTCCATAGGACAACTGGCTCAGCTCCTTTAGGGTATTTCCAGGTTATGCTTTCTGCAAGATATTGGCTGTTTTATCTGATGCTCACTTGCCCCTTTCCTCCCCCTTCCCCAGCATCCAAGGACAAGTAAGGCTCACAGTTTATCAATCTCCCTAAAAACCAGGCTACTCCCTTTTCCCATAAAATTCAGCTCAATAAAAACAGGTTAAAACTCATAGTCTTCCTCTGCCATGTCGATAGCCCAGGCAAATTTCTCTCGCTGGGTTTTGTTATAAATCTTCTCTATAGGAATTCCCCACTTCTTACACCTGCAGGAGAAGAGATGCTGTTAGTTTGGGATGAAAGGAAGGCCAGAGACCTCGTCCTTGTTGCTATGTGGGGGGACAAGGCAGAGGTGAAGGGGTGGGGTGGATCACCCCAGCACACCCCAGGCTGGTGCTTACCAAGCAACAGAGATCCTGGGATCCAGATAGTTGAGTTTGGAGGTGCCCAAAGCAATCTGCTTGTTCTCCTCCCTATCTGTAGCCTGAACCTCCAGCTTCATCAGTTGCTCCTCGATCCTCTGCACCGCTTTCTTCTTGCTCTCCACCGTCCTGGGGTGGCAAAGAACAAAGCACTGAATTCCTAATGCCCTGCCAGCACTGTGGGAACCCAAAGGGACTCTGCTCAAGGTAAGCAATGCCACCAGCCACACAGGGCAGCTGTGTCAGCACAGATGGTGACACAACACACTCAGCACATGCAATTAAGGACTGACATTTTCCAAGAGGCAGAGCAGGAATCTTAAGCAGCAGTTTTGTTTTAAAGGGTTGGAAGCAACAGCCTGAACTGCTCTGATGCTACACCCACTCCCACACCAGCCCATCTATCCCTCAGTAAGTCATGCTGTGATCCTGCTTTCAGAGCTCCTGTAACTCAGCTCCCCTGTGGCTGCTCTGCAGAGCCCACACAGAGCCCCAGCACATGGTCTGTGCCGTGGGCTTCCAAAGGGGAGCACGGAACTCTGGGAGGTGCCTGTGCAATTAATTAATTGTGTGAGCCCTGGCCCCTCAGAAGACAGCAATGCTGCACACTGGATCCACCCCTCTGCAGGACCTGGGCAGTAGCAGGGTGGGTGAGCACTGGCAGGTGCTCAGCTCCCAGGGCTGGGCATGAATGAGCACGTCAGGAACTGGAGGGTCAGACCAACCCGTGGGTAACCATTTCTGCATGCACAGAATGAAAAGGGGAAAAGAAAGCCTTCCCAAATCACAGTGGAATTCAGGGTGAAGGACCCCTTCTGGGAGCACTGCACAGCCCAGCAACACCAGCCTTACTTTTTAGACTTCTCATCCCTCCGGACCTTGGCATCAGCTTTGGCGCTTTTCAGTTCCCTCCTGGCATCAGCTAATTGCTCCTTCTTGGCATCAATCTAGGAGAGGCAAAACCAGATGGCAGCACTGTGAACAAGCTGCTGACAGCTGTGTCAGTCACCCCTGGGCAGCATGACCCAGGAGGCCAGTTTGTGACCACGTTCAGAATCTACCAGCAGTCAGATCCACTGCTGCAGAGCAATCAGGCCACTGGCCACTGCACAGCCAAGTGTGGTGAGATATCCCCCTCAGAAAACAGGGACAAACTGGTGCTGGGTTCTCACACAGCTACAACCAAGCAGGCCAAGGAATTGGCTTGGTCTGACCTGGCCAACAACCCCTCCTGGCAGCTTGTCTGCCTCTACTGCATCCTACCACTACCAGCTCGCTGATGGCTATATGGAAGGATGATCTCTGATCCCACAAGCAGGAATCAGCCCCAAATTCCTACCCACTGAAAGGTGTTAATGCTTCAGGCAGTTCTTCTCCAGTAAGCTTAGGATTCAGGGAGATTTAGCATTTTGCAGCCCCTGTTCAACCACTCCCCTTAAATACCCCCAAGCTCTAGGATCTAGGGTGAAGGCAGCCATGTTAGGTGTTACAGAAGCAGGGGACACTGCAGTGCCAAACCAGAACTCCTTATTGTGAACGTTATTCTAAAGCCAGACCAGGAACAGACCTAACCCCTTTGGACCTCACGGCCTTCACCAGAAACAATCTGCAAAGGAAGAGGTCAAGTCAGAGGGGCATAATGTACTATGTACACACTGACAGTGGCCTGGGAGTCACACAACAGGGGTGGGTGCCCACTCCAGACTCTTTAGGGGACACAGATCAGAGCTAGAGACTGCTGCTCTCAAGTTTCAACAGCAGCAGAACATACAGCTATAGGATGAAGGGCAGAAAAAGGGTCTGGTCTTGTTCTTTACAAGTAAAAGACAACTCAGAGAAGCTCCTTCCAGCTCACTGCTTGTCTCCAAGCACGCCCATCTCTGATGCACACTACCAACTCCTGATAGGGAAAAGCAGGCTCTGCTTTCACCCCAAGGGAAAGGAATCCTGACTCCTGAGATGCAGCACTTGGAGCCCTGCTGCCCCAGAGCTGGGCAGGGGGAGGTACCTTGCTCTGCAGGTTCATCATGGACTTCTCGAAGGTTTTGGGCGGAGCTCTCTGGTGGTTACACAGAATGGCCACCGCTCTGTTGGCACGGTTGTAGGAGAGGATCTTTGCTGGGATGTTGTCATCCGCTGTGAAAGAAGGGAAGTGGTGAACAAGTGGCTTCTCCAGGGTGTGCTGCCCCAACCAGTGTCGCACAACCACTGCTGAACTGACATTCCTCTTCCATGGCCAGTCTCAACACTGCCCTCCACCTACAGTCCCAAGGGCCTGGCCACTTCTATTTCATCTCCCAACTCCTTCTGGATGGTACTCATCACCACTGACACCATCTCAACTCAACAGAGGGGAAGCACAGACACACTCCGAGCAGGGGACAGCAGGACCACCCTGCCCAGGACACTGCTGGGCTTCACAGGTCCAATGGGCCCACTTGGTAAAGTTGCTAAGTGCAAGGCAGCGCTGCTCACAGAGGCTGTGGATGAGCCTCCAAGAAATGTGGGGCTGTTACAGATGCATCTGCCTTGCCTGTCATCTACAGCACCTCACAATTAACAGAAGGCAAACAGATTTGGTTAAGGATAGGCATAATCTGGAAAACACACCCTGGGTGTGCTCACAAGTCAGTTCTGTTCTGCCCCAGTGCTGGGCAGCTCAACTACCCCAAAAGATTGTCTGACAGCAGATTTTTGGTCAGACCTCAGCTGCCTGACATTTGCACTGGGAGAACTGTAACAAGGAAGTGGTGAACAGATCGGCGACTTGTGGCTCAGCCAAGGAAGCCAGGTCTGTGATGCAGAGTCAGATCTGCTCCCCTCACAGCTTCAGGGGCAAGACTTACGATTAGTGAGCTCCTTGAGCTGCTGCTGTAGCGTGATGGAGGCATTGTAAGTACGGAATACCTTGGCTGTCAGTCCCTCCATAAGGTCTTGTAGGTGTTTGTTTAAGATACTGGTCTAAAGAAGCAGAAAGGAGATGACAGTCAGCACTAGGAATGAGCACAGCATTTGTGAAACCTCTGGACCCATGGCTGAGGCCTGGCGTACTCAGACCTGACCACAGCAAAATAGCCACAGCACTACTGAAACCACAGCAAAAGTGAACAAAGAACCAACAAGTATTAGATTGGTAACAAGTACCACAAGTGGCCATAAAGGATTTCTTTGGTGTGGAGGTTTTGGTTTCAAGTAACAATAAACATGCCTGGACCACCACAGTGTCCCACAGAGCCAAGTGTGCAGACAGGAATGGCATCTGAAAATCTGTCACCTCACACATTCATCATCTCTGAGAAAACCTCCCCAGGTCAGAGCCAGGCAGGCTCACCAGGACCAAGGCCCATCACTTTGGAAACCTGCAGGCACAGGGGACAATTCAGACACCAGACTGAGACAGACTCTCACTGCCTTGGGGCTGCTCTGGAAGAAAATTTCCAGTGAAACCATTTCTGGAACAGAGCAGCTGGTACTGCCTGGTGCAGGGCAAGCCTGCTCATGGTGCTCCACCACCTTCACCAGGAACTATGTGCTTACATTGAGGCGGTCAAAGAGGTCATCCTCAGGCTGCTTGTTCTCCATGAACAGCTGAAGATTCTTAAACACCTGCAGGGAAAAAACCCAGGAACATCAGGCACACAGACCAGACAGCACTGGGCAGTACTGAGTTGTATGAAAGCAGGACTGCCAGGGAGCCATTAAACTGTTCCAGGGAACAGTGATGATGCTGGATGTTACCTCCCAGCAGGCAAAGACCTATCTCTCAATGCAATGCTTGTGCTGCAGGTTCCTCCCCAGCAACAGGAGTCCTGAGCCTCCAATGCCCTTTATCCTCATCCTTTGGATCAAAATTACAGGAGATCTGACTCTGCTCTGGAGTAGCTGCCTAACAGAGACCCCAAAGCTACTGTCTTTTCCTTACTCTCCCATTATTACTCGAGCCCAAGAGACCTCTGAGCCATTTCCCATGGACTGAAGCTGCAAGAAACCAACCCCTCTCATTGCTGCACTGTTTCATACAATTTCATCCACACATTTCTCACTGGAGTAGGGAGAATAATCAAAGCATCTTTGATTATAACAGAGACCACAAATCTCAGTTCTGCGTGCTCCAATTCCCCAGCTTCTCAACAACACACATTCTTCTATAGACATCCAATATACAAAGACTTCTAGTTCCACAATAATCAACTCCCCATTTTAAGCACTGAAAAAATACCAAGAGACACCAATACATTTAAACAGAAAAATATGCTTTCTTCTTTACATAGGGAACCAAGAATTCCAGCACATGTTAATTTCTAGAGCAGCAGTTGTTTGATTTTTTTTCAGTTGTTTTGCTCCTCAAGAGGCCAACATTTACTGCTGACTGTCATGACAACTACCACAGTATTATACACAGGGTATCTAACACAGACCACTAAGCTGTGGGCCAGATGTAAAGCTGTTACACCCACAAAAACATTTTGGATAGTGCCCTCCAGGTTCATGCTGCTGGATAGGGATCGATTCTGAAACGAGGCCAAAATCACAGCAAATTTGAAACTGGTGAATAACAGAAATAAAAGAATTGACATGGCATTAAGAAGTCCTGGCTGGCAGACGTCCAGGTTAATAGGCCAGGGTTATCAGTGCACCTACTCCATAAACTCTGAGGCAGCCAAGATCAAGATCTGCCTCTGGGAGGGCTCAGCTCTAACATGAACCAAACCACTGTGACAGAGGTGTGTATTATCAAAGTCCCCTCCAAACTGCTGCTCTGCCAGTGCCAGCAGTATTTATGAACCTTTCAGAACCTTTTATGGTGTTACTTGTCACATGGGCCTGGAACTCCACCATCTACAGGTGACAAAACCAACTCTGGTGAGCAGAATGAGACCCAGGAAACTCGTCTAACACAGCTGTTACAGTTATGCTATGTCAACTCTTCCCACTGACACCACAGGGAAGAGCAGCAACATGTTTGAGCATCTCATCTGCTGGGCTGTGTCACACCACCTTCCGTGGCACTGCCAGTAAAGATGACGTCACATTAACTGACTTATTTTTTGGCTCAGTGTCTGAGCAGTGATAAAGCAACGTGTTAATGTCATCCAAACTGTGCTGACCACATCTCTGTGCAGTTCAGTCTGTGAATGTGCTTGTGGAGGTGCCTTACCCTCTTCTCCACAGGGACTTTGTTGTAGTATCGGATGGAATCCTTCCCGAGGAAGTCGAACTCAACCACGTATTCCTGCCCATCCAGTTCAGGATGCAGCTTGATGTGCTCTACTCTAAGAGAGCAGCAGCCCACAGTGTCAGCTGTCTCTCCTTCTTCTTTTTCATTGCCAGCTCTCAGGGCAAGCTACATTAATATCAAGACAAGAGAGGTAAGGAATTCAAACTGTCCCCAGAATACAGAGATGCTGCAAATCTTTAGACACTGGTCTAGAATCAGTGGTGTCCAGAGGAGAATATCTCATTTTTTTTTAAGAGTTCAAGCCAGGATGCTTTACTAACTTTTGCTCATTAAGTAACTCAAACTGTGAGACAGTTCTGACCAATGGAAACTCATTTCAAGAAGTGTGGCAGTTTTTAAAAATCCCACTGACTTCCATGTGAACTCTACTTGAAACAAATCATACAGTTCAGTTGTTCATCTTCTATGATTCTATCTATTCACTGCACACTAAATACATTTCAAATAGCATACAGGTTATATAAATATTGGCTTGTTTAAATTATCTACAGGCTACATTTGGCTGCATAGAAACACATATTTTAACAGCGCCAGCTAAAACAATTTCTAACTTTTGAAATCTTCAATGGTTGTATGAAACCACAATTACTCACATCGGAGTTCCTTGGTTTACAACAAATAATTTTGAACAAAATCTCTTAATTTAGATAGTCAAGACACCATATGCTGCTACAGAATAGCTCTCTGGGAACTATTTTTTTGTTGCTTTAAATGCATCAACACAACTGCAGTTTTCTTTACGCTGCGGTGAAAAAATTAGCATAATTACAAAACCTCACAACTGTGACCTCAAACTGAAGAGGTGACAAACCAGCAGAAATTCCCAGCAGGAAAACTGGAACAGCTGGAGACAAAAGGCCCACACAAACTTCCCAGTAATCCAACTGGGTGATTCTGGAACCAGGCTGTGAGTTTTGCCGGAACTAAACAATGCTGCCTGAAATAGCCGTGTTTAGTACAATAGTTTATTGCTCTGGATTCCAGGTAATGGGAAGGAAAAGGAGCCTGCCCACCAGGAAGTCTCAGGATACCTTAGTAACTGGGCTCAATTCTGCCTTCAAGACAAACACACAGCATTCCCAAGTATTCCCAGCAGGACAGGGAAGGCGAGGGGAGCCAAGGAAGGAACCTCACCTTATCAATGAAGTACAGTGCCACAGCCCTCTGCCGTACTTTCATCTCTTTGGATTTCCAGTCTTCTCTGTATTGATTCCGGATTTTATCTACACACTTCTTCAACCTCCGAGCTGTCTCATACTTCTGCCAGTCCTTCTCACCCTGCAGGGAAGTTGGAATGGAGTCAGCACTAGAGAGCAGGCAGAGACCAGCTCCAATCTGCATCTCAAGGCTTTGCAAGCCCATGTGTGGCAAACGGTCTGGCTGTACAAAAGCGCTGAGATGCTGCTGCTGCACAGCTCAGCTTCACACTGTGCTGCCACACAGCTGCAGGTCATTATGATTTCCATGATATTAAATGCTTCCATGGAAGCAACGAGAGAGGGACACAAAAGACACATCTTCCCTGCTTCTCAAAATACAAATGGTTTCCTCTGCTTTATTCAGATGGCACTTATGTTCTTTCAGCTGTGTAATTAAATACCCATAAAAGGCAAAAGCAACATCAACAGTTCATCATCATTATTATATATTCAAGACATAGCAAAAAGGAGGGCAGGAATTCACAAGGAACAGAGATATTTTTCCTCTTGTATTTGTAGGACAAACTCCTTGTTTTCAATCCAGGAAAAAGTCTCTCTGAAAAAGACTTCATGAAAGGAGCTTAAATTCTTGCTTTTATGGACTTGATCCACAGACTGGGTATTTGCTCCCACAGCAGGAGTTTGCTTTCCTTCAGTCATGAGCTCCTTACCAGCCTTCTCAGCCAGAAGCCTGGCTGGGTTTTTAATTTTACAAACAACTAATTAGCAACCCATGGTTAGAACTTCACTACATAACCAGGCAGGGGAAGTAAAGGCCAAATGTATGTGAAATATCCACCAGAGCAAGTCTGTTCTTGGATAAATTGCTTTTAGGTTTACACAAGTTAAAGGATTCCACTAGAAATGACACAGTGATGCTTTTCAGGAGACATTTTCCAGATTTCATCTGCTCTCCTAGGCAATAACTGTATCCTCTCTTTTAAAGGGGGAATAGAAGCACAGAAGCTCCCCTATGTTTTTCAACCACTGTAGGATGAAACAGCCAGGCAGCTTTACTTCCTATCTCCTTCCTTACCAAGAGCTACATTTGCTTCTTGGAAACATGACCAGGAAGATTGCTTTGGTTTTGTTTATTTAACTAGATCTTTACCTTAATTCTTGAGCTAGGGTTCAACATGATGTATTTGATAGAGCCTTGGATGTTCTCAGTCCATGATACCAACCAGGTCACCTTGTTATCATGTCGGACCTCCTTCCATTTGTGTCCTGGTGGAGGGGCAGGGATTTTGGAATCCCTACAGAGAATTAGAAAACAGACGATAAAAGCTCCTTAAAGAAACTCCCACCAGCATCAAAACAGAGAAGGTAATAAACAGCATTACACAAAGAAAGTGCAGGGAAAGGAACTGATGCAATTGCATTATCTCCACAAGCAGGAAACCAAGTGAATCAAAATGAACAGTCAAAGATCAGGAATGTAAACTGCTACCAACATGGACCTGCTGAAGAATTATACCATAGGTAGGACACATTGCTAGGACCAGTTCTGATTTGTGCACACTGCAATAGTTTGGACACTTATGAGGACTAGAGAGAGTGAAGGGAAGACTACCAAACTTTAGCCTTCAACATCAAGGAAGACAAAATGGGGCAACCTGTGTAGAAGAAAATTATTTTCTGGAAGTACTAGCAGAAAAAGCAGTTAAGCAGATGTAGGCTGTAGGCGTGAGGAAGAAAATATGTTGACAAAGTTCTACATGAACCCCATGATTGCCTTGCTCAGTCTTTGCTTGTATGACTCAGTTTCTTATGCATATGAGAACAAGATGAGCTGCATCCCTAATTCTACATGTTTGAGTATCATCTTATACAGGGTTTTAAAAACTGAGATCTAGAAAGCAAAGCCAAGGTGTGAAGCATGCCGTGCTCACTTGCTGCAGTTAATGATGATGTCTTCGGGCATGATGCGTCTCTTCAACATTCCCATTTTGGGATGGTTCCCACGACCTCGGAAGAGACCTGGAGGTTCAATCTTAAAGTTGGCAATCCTCTCCTTGTGGTTATCCATCACACAGTAACCATACTCCTTCAATAGCCGCTCGTTCTCCTCTTTGATTTTCTGGGAAAAGCCAAAAGCAAAGAGGATATGGAATATGCAGCACCACACACATCTTTATAGGCCAAGACTTAACAAATTTTTATATTTGCACAACACTAATGCTGAAGACCCAACCCAAAACCAGATCCCCATCATGGCAAGTGTATCAGACTGGCCAGAAAAGCATTCATAAAATGCAAACAGCACAAACAAACTGGAAAAAGGGACAGAATGTCTGAAAACTCCTGAAAACTTGTATTTGAGGGAAACAGATCAGTGCTGGTGAAGGCAGCTACAATTTTGCAACAATAGAGGTGTGTACCTCTACCCATACATCTCAGCTTCAAAGGTACCCCCAACACAGTACTGCTACTTTATATTCTATACGGAGCATTTGACATCCACTGGACTTCGTATCTTGTTGTTTATGTATAAAAATTCTGTGTATAAAAGACTTCTGTGTTTGAATTCAGCATTGGAAAGCAGGCAAAGGAATGTCTCCAGGCTGCTGCATGTCAAGCCTGTGTCAGCAAATGGTCTCATAAGCAGAACACAGTCTTCTAAGAAAGAATGTGCTGAGATTTCACTGCATACTTCTGTGCCTGAAGTCTAATTATACAGAAGGAAAAATAAAAATATTGCAGCTCAAAATAAAACATCTGACCCACAGACAGCACTGCTGCACCAGCTAAGAAACAGAAAAAGCCACTTCTGCTCCATTTTAAGAGCTACCATGGACTGGAACTGAAGGGCTCACACACATTTATGAAACAGAAAGAGCAGGAAGACAAGGGCTCTCTATTTTGATGGGATCCCTCTGATCCCAAAGGCTGTAATTCCAAGCTGCCAGGCCCATCATTCAAAGGACAACTACTAGAGCACTGCAGAAGATCAACTGAGAACTTGAGGAAAGTTTCCACCTTCCAACAGCTACTGCAGTTAATTTAACTCTCAACCTACAAGACACTGTAGCCATGCTACTGCATAATAAAGCTCATTTTTTATTCAACAACCAGCATTAGTTGACATTTAAGACTTCTCTCATTTTATTCACTTATGGCATTGCTGCATCCTTTCCACCATCCTTATCTATACCATCCTTAACTGAGTATCCACTGCTCATTATTTCCCAGGGATCAACGAACCCAGAGGCAGTACCTCTGATTCTCTTTATTAACTTAAGCCATTACTTAACTTTACTTAAGCAGTTACTTACTTAATTTTATTTCCCTAAGCAGGATCAGCCCTATCAATATAATTTCAAGTCAGGATGAAGATTCAGTTGTAAACTAGTGCTCTGCCCTACCTGAGCTGCACAGTGCAGACTCCTACAGTTCACATGAAAGCAATAATCTGAAAGCTGGTGAAAACACTGACATATGATTACACAAAGATGTTTACAAGCCAGCTAAGAATCATGACGTCTCCTAGAATTCCCTCTGGTACCTGTTTCTCCTCCTTGGACATCTGTTTCCTAGCTTCCGACTGAGCTTTGAAATACTGGCTCATGTGGGTGAAGTCACACTTGCTGAGGTTGGTGATAGTGCTCTTCTCTTCAGAGGTCATTTCCTTGCAGAAAGAAAGCAGTGCTTTAAGTTTACACACACACTAAGTTTTCAGGCATAGCAGAGATTATCTTACTCCAGGAAGCTTAAACAGGAACAACAGGCAGGTTCTCACAATAACTCCCCCAAGAATCCCCAAATTCTTGCACAGGCTCGCTCCAGCTGCGGTCAAAGAGGAAAGGACAAGCAGCAGATCCTGTGGAACACTGGCCTTGCAGGGCTCTGATCTCCCCAAGCACTGGGCAATGCTGCACCACTTTCCTAAGCACCCCCACACCCAGCTGTGACTGGGACTGCTGAGGGATGGGGTGAAAAACCCAGAAACACATCCAGGAAAACTGCATCAAACTGATCTAAAGGTTTGCTGTTATGGCTGATGACTGAGGTGAACATCTCCACTTTAGGTTTTTGAAGGGGTTTCCTTCTAAGAAAATCTGGCTCTTACACCAGGGAGGTCAGGTACACTCCACTGTGCTGCCACAGAGAACCCCAACTTTATTGGTTTAGAAATGCATTTACGGTAGGGTCCTTCCTGGTGAAACTACAGGATAAATGGGAAACTTCACAGCTACAGTGTGAGGCAGCTTTTAACTGCCTCAAGCCAACTTTTGTGTGCATGGAACAGTAGCCCCTTTTCACTGGCCAGTGCTGAGGAGACACTGGCCATGTCCACAGTCACTGCAGCCCAGGACTGTATGCATACCTTTCTCCAGTCCTTGAAGAAGTTTTTCCTGAAGATCTCCTTTGTAGTGTACTCATGATCAAGCATTTTTGCAAAGAATGTGGCAACTTCTTCTGCTTTGGTACTCAGCTTCATGACTTTACCTACAAAGAAAGGTTTTCTTCTTAAAGAAAACAGTAAACAGGAATCAAAGCCATAAAGAGAACACAGTAACTACCCTAAAGGATTATATTTTTACTACAGAGAAGTTTGTCTTAAAATGCTACATCATACAGCAACTTGAATGGACAAAGGAAACAGAGGAGCACAATTGCTTGACTTCAACCACAAACATTTTGAAAAAAGTTTCCTCTGGAATCTAAACATTAAAAAAAGCAACAGCAATCTGATGTGAGGCAGGCCTGGGCTGCAGGGCAGGAAGGGGAAAAGGCCTGCTGCAGGAAACCCTCTGCTGAGCCACCCCTGTGCTGGGTGTGCTCCTGGGGAGACGCTGCTGTTTGATGTCAAAGAGGCAGGGATTTTATTAAATTTCATATTCCAACACTCAGACATATGGGAAATAGTGTCTGTACTCCTCTTGAATGCACAGACAGGCTCCACCTTGGAACACCCCTTCCAGCCTTTAGCTGTTTCTAGGCAGGAAGAGCTTTTCCTCTGGATACACTACCAATAGGGTGGAAAGAGATGCCAAATATTGAAGTGTCCTTCATTGCAGGGAAGTGTGTCAGGGCTCTGCTAATTGTTCCCTCTGCTGTGGGAATGCACTCCTGCATCTCCAAAGCAGGCTCAAAAGCCAGTTGTTTTTAAGAAAGACTGAGCTGTCAGTGAATGGAGGGGTCACATTCCAGCTTCTCTGCATGACTGCAGCACAAAGTGGAATTGCTGCAAGGGAAGACTGAAACACAAGGGAAAAGAGGCTGCTGCAGCATTGAGGCTGTGGATTCGACATCCAACATTCCTATCGAGCAGTTTTTGGTCCTGATTGCATTCCTGATGAAACGTGGGGTGCCAGTGATCCCTCTGAAGGATTTGGCATGCAGCTCACATCTCCAGCTAGTTGCAAGAAATATTTAAAGTTCCAGTGGTTGGCAGACAGTCAATACCTGGGGATTTTTAACAACCATTTTACCGCACAAAAGTGAACACTAGAAACTGTTCAATCTGTGCTCTTGGGGAAAAAAAAAAAAAAGTGCCTTGGATTTACTACATATTTTCAAAAGTTGCATCATCTCTAAAATTAAAGCATGGGAGTCAGCTATAAAGCCTTAAGATCTATAAACCCTTGTAAAACAGGACTTAGCAAAAGGTCCTCCCAATGATCTGAGAATATTCCACAATTAAACTAAACCAACAGTAACTCTGCCAATTTTTAGGCTGTAACCTAAAATACAACATTTGTTTGCTTAGAACAGGAAATGGGGGAAGGGAGAGACAGCAAGGGAAACTGTTTTTTCCAGGCTGCAATTTTAGCTCGAGAGAGGCTATCAAGTCAGTAACTTGGTATATGGCTAAAATGTCTGATATTTTTCCCAGCTAGCTGAAGGCTCACTCATCTTTATCTAATCACTTTAGAATATATTTCACTGTACACAATTTCCTTTTTTCTTCCACAAAGGTCTGAAAAGGCTCTCAGTGACAGAGCTGGTAAAGACAGGGTTTATTCCAGAGGCATGTGTATTAGTTGCCTGATTTAAAAACTGAAAACCAGACAGCAACCAGGAGACATAAGGAACAGAAGAGACCCCATGGCCACCACTGCAGCTGCCACCACCTACACAAAAATGTGCAAGTTTGAGTCACCTCTGGACCATGAGCAGTGACTGGTTAACCCACAGGCACTGAAAAAGGATGGCTTTGGCATATCAAGCTCCTTCCCCGAGCTGGTATGGCAGGCAGTTCCAAGAGCCCCAGTAGTTGTTATGTGAGATGAAAGCAGGCAGTGCATCCCCAGGCCAGGGACAGATTCCTCCGGTGCGAGCCGGCTGCTGGCCAGCCACAGCCTCATTACTGGGCTCTACAAATCACCCTGGGATAATCTTGAAATGAGACAATGCCTTGTGAGCACAGACAGAGGTTCTCAGCAGCTGCCTTGTAAATCAGACATCTGATTTTTTGCCTAGTTTCTCAAGGAAGACTTACGGGATGTCTTTATTTGCCAGACCCCCTCCCTGCCCACCCCATGACTGTCGAGCTTATTGATGAATTTCTATGATGACAGAGGCAGAGGTTACAAAAATCCCTGCAGAGGCTCTGTGAAATAGATGGCTGGAGAGAAGATGGCTGTCTGCACCAAGGGATAGCTACAGCGCAGTCTGCCCCTCCCCTTCTCTAGACAACAGGAGAGATCATGCATTTTTCAATACAGGGAAACAATTTCCAACTTTGTATCAAGTTCTTATCAAACCCTAAGAAAGAAAGCTGCAGACATCCTTGATCACTGTGCTACTTGCTTGAAGATGGCCTTTAATAGGCTACAGCATATTTATTTCACTACTTTGCTGCTGAAAATGTAATGCCACCTATTCTTCAGTATTTAAAAACACTGTGTCATGTCACACGAAAACAGCACGTTGCTCCTGGAAGACTTCCATGTGCAGATGTCCCCATCACCAAAAATTACATTTTCATCCATTCAAATACCTCCCACTTAATTCAATCCTGGGTTAATTTGATCCTTCATTTAACATGATCACAGGACTAAAAGGAAACACACAGGTCATCAAATCCAGGCTCCAGCAGGCATCACACCATATAATCCCTTCCACGTGAGCCTCTACCAACCGGGCAGCCCAGGATACTCCAATCCCACACCAATTAGTTCTACCACACGCAGTGGTCAGGGAGTGGGACCATGACTTACACGAGATGGCTGTGTCCTTGAGGCCAGGTTCATCCCATTCATTCCTATGAGATCCTAATCATCTGTACCCAAACTCAATTGTCTTATTTCGCTCACACCACCAAACAATCCTGAATTTCACCACAGATGATGGAAGCTGCAATTGTTAAGGTTCAGGAAAACAAGAGCAAGCCTAAAGGTGACCAGTGACGAGGAGGCTACAATTACATACTCCACTGGTCAGGCACTGCTACTCTGAGGCATCAGATACTCTCATTCTGCTAAGAAACCCGAGAGATTCACCACCCTAAGGGACTGAGAGCAGGTTCATCCCTGAGTCACTTCAGTGAGCAGAATTCAGCAGGCTCAGGTAAATTCCTTTCCTTGAAGAGACCTCACTTTGCTGCTGAGGAGCTGATTTAAGTGAACCACTAAAACACAACCATCTCCTCAGCTATTCAGTCCCCAGAAGAACACCGCAATACCCTGAGATGTTTATTTCTCTTCCTAGCAAGTAGAAACACAGATTAACTCACCATCATAATAAAACTTGACATTTTCAGGCAGGGGTTCATATGGTGGAGCAAATACAGGACCTTTGTGCTCTAGGAACTTCCATTTGATGCCTTCAGGGTAGCGCTCTTCTTCCCACCTTCAAGAGAGAAATACGAACCAATACAATTTTAAGCTCCCAATCTTCATTTTATTGTTGTGTGGGTATGAGAGTATGCTAAACTAGTAAGAAATCACTGCTTTGTCAGGTACAGACCAACAATATTCGATGTACTATCACCATTTAATTCCTTTTTTTCTCCTTTTTTTTTTTTTTTCCAAAAGCACAGCCACATCCATGAGCACAACACCTTGGGCTGCAAACTGTCTGATGCCATCCTATTCCTCACCTCTCATTTGCTCCTCTTTTCACAAAATCATGCAGTTGAAACTGCTTAGATCTTAAGAAAATAAGACTTGGACCCCGTAAACCAGCTAAGATCATGCTAAATTAGCTTCAGCTGTGATCTAACATCAGGTCCAGGATGCCTGCTCAGCAAAGTCAAACAATTGTGGTATATTATGCAGCTGCTTTGAGATGTGGACAATATGCCATTAAGGGCAGAGATAAAGAAACAGATGTTCATTTATTACCTAAATGAGAACAAACCTGCTTGGACAAGAAAGACGAAAACCTGCTGTGTCATTTTAAATTCATTCAAATTCTCTGGGTAAGAAAAGCACACTTGAACAAAAACAGAGCAGCCCAGAAAACTCTTTGCCTTAAAGACGCTCTATAAAAAATGCTCTATAAAAATGCTTTTGCAAGTGATGCATTTGGTATCACAACCCAGCAAGGCAGGCGCCACCAATCCCACATTCCAAGCGAGCAGGGTCAGGAATTCATCTGCAGAGAAAAGGGTCCTGCCAGGCCAGGATCCTTCTCCCAGTTCCCAGTGCCCAGGCCACTGATTCCACACTCCTCCCCTCCAAGCTCCTTTCATGATTACCACAACATTACTGCTACATGCTGCTGGCACAGGATTCCCTGCTGGGAAAGGCTATTTCACCTCAGCCATCAATCAGCTCAAGACCATTAACCTGTCACAGCCCTCGGTCTCTGAATTGCCCAGACAACTTTGTTGAGCAGCCATGACAATAAAAAAAAAGGAGTTTAAGCTTCTGTCTGGTGTCAGCTCTAAGGAGCAGCATTACCATTCCAGGTGCCATAGCAGCTGAGGAGAGATGTGCATGTACTGCCTGCCTCTTAGGAGCTGTGATGCACTGAAAGCTTGCTTCATCTCTAGCGAGATAAAAGCCACTGCATGGAAGAGAAACACTGCACAGAAACAAAAGTTTTTGCTAGAAGACACTTAAAATGCTTCACTCGTGTCTGTACATCAACAATTTAGGAACAACAGCAACATAGCAGCTGGCTAGAGTTTGAAAGGCACCATCTTTGACCACACCACTGGACCTGACTTCTTCTGATGAGAAGCAACAGCTTTAACAGCAAAGTACCCAACCTCAGCTATCAGTACAGAACTGCATTCAGACTTCAGTCCCTGGGGCTTGGAAGAAGGCTTGAGTAAACCATGTTGATATAAGAAACCAGTATTGACACAGATTCCAAATATTTACATTCTTAATGATTGTTGTGTTTTGTTGGTTTTTTTTTTCTATTAATTAGAAGCTATAAATATAAATATTTTGTCAAACATAAGCCTATGTTCTTCCACCAGAAGCTCCTTTCAGCAAAATAAATCTAAACCACTCTCCTCTCAGCCAGAATAAGCTGCTTCTCTCTGACAATGAGCAATTTTATTCCAGTGAGAACAAAATAAGGGCATCATTCACAGTAGTTACTGCTTTTCAGGACAGGTTTGTCATTCTTGTTTTTTAAAATTTATTCCTCTGGTATTTACTCGATGAGAAATTCTGTACCTCTCATCCTTTCCTGTTTTTTTCCAAAGGACACAGGTAAAAGCAGTTTAGAAAGGCAGCAGTTTAGATAGATAGCAGAAGGACACTGTGCCTTCTGGGAAGGCTACAAGGAAACATGGGATTCATGGGGTAGTTTCTAAGCTCAAAACTACCAGAAAGTGTGCCACAAAAAGACCACAAACCACCCCCAACCCCACCTCCACCTTCCTAAACATCATACATGAGCATTAAGATAAAAGGCGAAAGTGAGCCTCCTGAGTGTAGCTCCTTTTTCATCCTCATCTGGTTTCAAACAGAAAAAGCATTACAGCACCACTGCCCTTGGCAGATTCTGGTTCTAAATAAACGTTCTACACATGATTTTGTGGGAGCAAGGAGAATGCTGCCTATTAGGAAAGCTGGCTCCCTGATTTCAGTGACAACTCATCAGTCATATAGGCTTCTTAATTAAATCCCACATCAAACTTGTCTAAATATGCCAGGGTGGCTCAGGAAGGAAAAGTTGGGGAAGATCTTTCAAGTGGAATGAAAACAGAGAAGATTCGTAGGAAAAAACCAGAACATACCTCAGGGATATGTGATTTCAAGGAAATGAACTTGCTGTAACACAAGGTGGGAGAAGTGCTCGTAAGGTGCACTTCTGGATCACATCCTTCACACACTGACGGGGCGTGAAAATGACCTCTGCAAGAGCTCCACACGGTGATGAATGAGGCCAGTGCCTTGGGGATGTCTGCATCAAGCACTCACAAAAGTGAGGATGAAAATGCTCAAGGCAGCAAGCACTTGAGGAAGCAGCCAAAAAAAGGTATCAGATGCTCAGAAAATTGACTCAGATGGAACATAAAATGCCCTTAAGAGAAACAACTGAAGTGCAGATGAAACCTTGTCCAGCAAAGACTTGCTATACAAAGCTGCAGATGGATGACAGGAACATCAGCAGAAGGATGCAGCTACCCAGTGCCAAATTCTGTAAAACATGCTTTCCAAGGCACTTTTCCTCAGCAGTAAGCACAAACTGCAGAGCTTAACACAGCTACAGGGGCCTGTGCTGCCCAGGCAGGTGAGGAGAGAACAGCACAGCTTTTCAGTAAAAGTCTGCTGTTCAAGGATACAGCCCACAGTAAAAGGGAGCTGTGAAAACAGAATATTAAGTTACACAGAACCAGCAAGGGCAGCTGAGACAAAGCCAAAAAGACAAAAGACAACAGATCGTTAAGGCTTAAAAAGACCTTCTGTAGCTTCCTATTACTTCATGTCCCTTTAGTGTGCTAATGTTATAGCACATTAAAAATATGCTGTCAAAGGGATTGAGAAAAAAGTGGATTGCTCAGGAAAAAGGCAACTTCTGGGGAGGGGCTGGAAACCCAAGTTTCTAAGGGAATATTCAAGTATGAAAAAGATATTCAAGTGCTGACGTTCTGAGGAAGTTGTGACAGTCAAAGAGAAATATGTAAAGGCTATAACACAAAAAATAATTTTTTTCTTTTTCAAGATCAATCAATAATAGTGTCAATAAAGGAGTAAAAGATTGAACCTGAAAGGATTGAAGAGATTGCAAAGACTTTTCCCAGCTCTACAGACAAATGATCTGAGTAAAGAAAATGCTCATAGAAACATCCCTGAAAGGTCATAAAAATACATTACAGGAGGGCAGAAAATACACATGCTTTTGAGAAGTACATATGCACTAAAATGAGGGAAGTACTAAGGTCAAAACTTCAAAACACACAAAACTCCCTCAAATCTAGAAATAACAACTTAAATTACTATGGAGGGTTAAAAAAAATCCAGCAGGTTTCTTACACAGAGCACTACTGATGCATCACAGGTCTGTCTTCCAAATGAACCACAAAGGTCAGACTTATTTAAAAAGGGTTCCAAAAAAATTTAGGAGTGGATGAAAGTATAACTAACAGTGATGTTACTTAAGGATCCTGGGCAAGCCAGAAAGTGTTTTTCATTTAAAACCCATTTTCAGAAATCATTTGTTGAAGAATCTGAGCTCAACTGGTCACTTGATCAATTTTCATTTTTGTGTCAGAGGCAGGAGCAGTTTTGAGAGGCACAGCTGACACCCAGCTAGAATGAAAAGGTGGACACCCACTCATACTCACCCTCTATATAACACAGATAAGTCTTATTAGAATACTGGTTAACACATCTGCACCTATTAACATATTCCTTAATCCACCTGCACCTATTAATATATTCCTGCTGACACCCCCAAGCGTACAAGCTTTTGTACTGCTCTGAAGAGTGTCAGCACAGAGCAGCTTCTGGGCACAAGAATATTGGTATCTAATCATTAAAGACAGCCTCTATATGACACAGGGAAAAAAAAAAAACCACAGACAACCCCACAAAACACTTATTTCCTGTTTTAGGGATATCACTTCTACTTCAGAGGATGAACACAGTGAATGAGATATTTATTTAGAGCTTACCAGAAAGTAAGCCAATTATTCAGAACAAATCCTCATGAATCAACAGAAGAGAAAGCCAGATGTGCTTATTCAGCCAGCATGGGAGGTACAGGCAAGTCCAGGTGCAGATGGGAGCCTACAGCACTGACTATATATAGTTACCATTTCCATTTTTGCTCCTCTTCTTTTTTCGGCTTCTTTTTTTTGTCCACTTCAGGGACTTTCTTATCTTTGCTCTTGACTTTCTTTGCTTTTATGTCCTGCAAAATGAGTAAGAATCTGTTAGAATAAGTTACTGTATTTCCCCCTCCCCTGGAAAGATGTGTTAGAACTAAACGACTCTCTCTTAGGGTATATAATTCCTGTGGCTTCACTGCATAAATGTGCTCTTAGATCATCCCATTAAGTCAAAGTCTGCTGATGGTCCCACTTAAGTCTTCAGCCAAATTCTTCTACTTTACACTGGGGACATGCTAAATGCACACAGCCAGTTACTCTGTCTCACCTGGTAAGGGGCAAGTCTGGGCCATGGGAAGAGAATTGCTGAGTTACAGAACCTCCTCCCCGGCCTACACTGGTGTGTCTGGTCTGGCAAATGCTACAGAGCACAACCACTATGGTCAGGTGGCTTCTGAGATTATACTGGTGTATGCTCAGTGTAGAGACACTTCCTTTGAAGGGAAGAATTAACCCTACTGCCAGGAGGTGCTGCAACCTGTGTCACACAAGGGTGACTGTGCTACTTGGGGAGTGTAGTTTGTCAGTCTGAAATTATGGCTAACCTTTTCAAAGTCCCTCTCCAAAGAAATTTCCACCTAGGCTCCATCTAAATGCTTTAAACTTCCTTCTAGCATCTAATCTCTGTTTCATCCCCCCTGCCTCTGAACCCTGCCATATCATCTGTGCAATTACCACGTCGTGAGCAAGGCTCCCCTGCCAGCTCCTTAACAGAAGGACTGTGAATTGCCTGGAACAGCCTGGAAGTTCATGTCCTGGAGGCATCTTCTCCATCATTTTAAGAGAAGGAAATGAAGTTCCCCTGACTTTTTATACATTACAGTTCAGATAAGTTAATATCTGCACCATAGGGAGATCTACCACACACAGCTCTGTTGCAGACAAATTCACATTCCCTCTGCTCTGCATAATACCACACTAAATAGCCTGGCTGTTCTTGATCATAGAAATAAACTTGTCTGTCACATTACCTCTTCCTCCTCTTGTTTCCTTTTCTTTGCTTTCTTGATGTCTTCTGTTTTGATTTTCTTGGGTTTGTAGTCAGCACTAAGAACAAAAAGACTTGCTGATGAAAGCGATCCATTTCCCAGTACAAATAAAGAGAAGTCATAGACGTGCAAAGTTGTGTGCACAAGCTTCCAGTACTTCTGGCATTTTTAATTTCTAAAGAATATAATTTATATCCTGCTCTCTCAGAAGACTCAATAATCCCAATTCAGCACAACAGCCTACAAAAGCCACAAGATGTTGCTGTCAATCCCTCTCCACAAGTTTCACACTGCTGAAGCAAACATCATCCTTGATGAAGAATCGATTCAAAAGTATTAGTAACCATGTGGTGATTACATGGAATGGGATAAATGGATAAAACTTTATTGGCATGCTCTATCCCAACTCTTTTTCCAGTCATCAGTCTGGGATCTTGCCCACAAGGCTCACTTTTTGCACCCCCACTAGCTCAAACAACAGTGAAATTGAGTACTGGCAAATTCTATAAACACAACCTCAATTCCAGTGAGCTTGGAAAAGACCTCTGAGATCATCGAGTCCAACCCATGACTCAACATCACCTTGTCAACCAGACCAGGACACCGAGTGCCACGTCCAGTTTTTCCTTAAACACCTCCAGGGACAGTGACTCCACCACCTCCCTGGGCAGCCATTTCCAATGTCTAATCACCCTTTCTGTGAAGAAATTCCTCCTAATGTCCAACCTAAACCTCCCCCTGCTGCAGCTTAAGACCACGTCCTCTCGTCCTGTCTCTTGTTCCCTGGGAGTAGATCCTGACTCCCACCTGGCTGCACCCTTCTGTCAGGAAGTTCTGGAGAGTGATAAGGTCACCTCTGAGCCTTCCTTTCTCCAGGCTGAGTGTGACTGCACTCAGAATGATCTGCTCCATAACCTTGTTGGGCACAGAGGTCAGGCTGACAGGCCTGAAGTTCCTTGGATCCTCCTCCTGGCCCTTCTTGTGGATGGGTGTCACATTGGCATCTCCAGTCCTCTGGGGAGCCAGGACTGGATAAATGATGTGAGACCAATCTACGGAGCTCTTCCACCAGTTTCCTCAGCACACTTGGACGAATCCCATCCAGTCCCACAGAACTGTGAGCATCTAAGGGACTCACTGACTGTTTCCTCCTGGATTGTGGGGTGTCCATTCTGCTCCCCATCCCTGTCTACCATCTCAGGGACCCATCTGCTCTCAGGATAACCAGTCCTACTGTTGAAGACTGATACAAAAAAGGCATTAAGTACCTCAGCCTTCTCCTTGTCTTTGGTAACATATTCCCTCTGGCATCCAATAAAGAATGAAGGTTTTCCTTGGCCCTCCTTTTGTTATTAATTTATTTATAAAAACACTTATTATCCTTTACAGAAGTGGCCGGTTTAAGTTCTAACTGAGTTTTTGCCTCTCTGATTTTCTTTCTACATGACCTGAAGAGATCCTTAAGCACTTTTGGAGTGGCCTACCCCTTTTTCCAAAGGTGATACACTTTCTTTTTCATTGAGTTCCTGCAAAAGTTCCCTGCTCAGGTAGGTTGGTCTTCTTCCCTGCCGGCTCATCTTCTGGCACACAAGGACAGGCTACTCCCATGCCTTCAAGATTTTTGTCTTCAAGTATGTCCAGCTTTCCTGGGCCCTTTTATTTTTAAGGGCTGTTTCCCAAGGGACTCTCTGAAGCAGTGTCCTGAATAGGCCAAAGTCTGCATTTTGGAAGGAAGTCCAGGGTAGAGGTTTTTTTGACACCCCTCCTTCACCAAGTATTGAAAACTCCATCATTTCATGGTCGCTATGCCCATGACAGCCTCCAACCACCACATCTCCCACCTGCCCTTCTGTTTGTAAACAGCAGGTCTAGCAGGGTACTACCCCTGGTAGGCCACAGCTGTCCTTACCAGCTGAGACAGAAAGTTCTTTTGCACACACTCCAGGAACCTCCCAGACTGCCTCCTCTCTGCTGTGTTGAGTTTCCAGTAGATATCCAGCAGGTTAAAGTCTCCCACAAGAACAAGGGCTGGCAGTGGTGAAATGTCAGCCAGCCACTTACAGCAGAGTTCATCCACCTCTTCATCCTGGTTGGGTAGTCTGGAACAGACTCCCAGCAGGATATCTGCCTTACCAGCCACCTCCTTGA
>VZRF01002868.1:86951-130395 GCA_013396875.1 Vireo altiloquus | reverse complement strand
TGTGGATGGGTGTCACATTGGCATCTCCAGTCCTCTGGGGAGCCAGGACTGGATAAATGATGTGAGACCAATCTACGGAGCTCTTCCACCAGTTTCCTCAGCACACTTGGACGAATCCCATCCAGTCCCACAGAACTGTGAGCATCTAAGGGACTCACTGACTGTTTCCTCCTGGATTGTGGGGTGTCCATTCTGCTCCCCATCCCTGTCTACCATCTCAGGGACCCATCTGCTCTCAGGATAACCAGTCCTACTGTTGAAGACTGATACAAAAAAGGCATTAAGTACCTCAGCCTTCTCCTTGTCTTTGGTAACATATTCCCTCTGGCATCCAATAAAGAATGAAGGTTTTCCTTGGCCCTCCTTTTGTTATTAATTTATTTATAAAAACACTTATTATCCTTTACAGAAGTGGCCAGATTAAGTTCTAACTGAGTTTTTGCCTCTCTGATTTTCTTTCTAGATGACCTGAAGAGATCCTTAAGCACTTTTGGAGTGGCCTACCCCTTTTTCCAAAGGGGATACACTTTCTTATTCATTGAGTTCCTGCAAAAGTTCCCTGCTCAGGTAGGCTGGTCTTCTTCCCTGCCGGCTCATCTTCTGGCACACAAGGACAGGCTACTCCCATGCCTTCAAGATTTTTGTCTTCAAGTATGTCCAGCTTTCCTGGGCCCTTTTATTTTTAAGGGCTGTTTCCCAAGGGACTCTCTGAAGCAGTGTCCTGAATAGGCCAAAGTCTGCATTTTGGAAGAACTCCAAGGTAGAGGTTTTGTTGACACCCCTCCTTCACCAAGTATTGAAAACTTCATCATTTCATGGTCACTATGCCCATGACAGCCTCCAACCACCACATCTCCCACCTGCCCTTCTGTTTGTAAACAGCAGGTCCAGCAGGGTACTACCCTGGTAGGCCACAGCTGTCCTTACCAGCTGAGACAGAAAGTTCTTTTGCACACACTCCAGGAACCTCCCAGACTGCCTCCTCTCTGCTGTGTTGAGTTTCCAGTAGATATCCAGCAGGTTAAAGTCTCCCACAAGAACAAGGGCTGGCAGTGGTGAAATGTCAGCNTTCTTTTGCACACACTCCAGGAACCTCCCAGACTGCCTCCTCTCTGCTGTGTTGAGTTTCCAGTAGATATCCAGCAGGTTAAAGTCTCCCACAAGAACAAGGGCTGGCAGTGGTGAAATGTCAGCCAGCCACTTACAGCAGAGTTCATCCACCTCTTCATCCTGGTTGGGTGGTCTGGAACAGACTCCCAGCAGGATATCTGCCTTACCAGCCACCTCCTTGATGCTCATCCATAGGCACCCAACCTTATTGTCACTATCCTCGAGCTCTATACAGACAAAGCCCTCCCTAAAGTACAGAAACACCCCAATTCTTAATCTTTCCATGGCAGACATGACACATCATACAAACCCAGCAGAAGGCAGCAAGTGATTACACAAAAGAAAAGATGTCCCACCCACGTCTCTTGGAAACTGAGACCCACAGGGATGGAGTGCCACCATGGTGAAACCCTTCCAACCCTTTAACTCCTGACTGCAAATAAGGACAAGAAAGCTGGATGGACACAGCAGCAGATCACAGTGAGATGGAACTGAGCTTGTATTTCAGTGGGTTCCTGCGTCAGGCAAACATCATGTGTGTTTCTCTCTGAGACAACAACTCTCAGTGTAACTTACTACACACTGAGACTCCAGGCAAACCTCCCCCTGCCTCCAAACAGGCTGATAATGCATTTTCTGCCTCTTGTGCAGTCACTTCCATGCCCAGCAGAAACCACTGCAGCCACGTTAGCTGGCTATGTTAGTAGCTATGTTAATACCTCACATGCTCACATTTCTGTTTTACAATCTTCATCAGTCTTTACCTGCCTTCTGGGGTTTTTCTTTTTTATTTACTAGTTCTGCAACATTTCATAGCACCATCTGCAGAGGCAGGCAATGGCACAGCACAAATACTATCCCTGCCCTGCTCAGAGAGCTTGTAACAGCGTAAGGAGTCTGGCCTCAGACCTCCAGTACCCATCTCAAGAAGTCTGTGCTGATCACTTGAAATTCCACCTGCTCCCTCAAAGCTCTCTTTTTAAAACTAAAGGCAAACATCCAAGTCATCAGCACCCATGCCACTTACTCATCATCTTCTCGAGGTCTCTTCAGGGGTTTGGAGTCCTCTTTAGGAGGTGCATAAAACCCATCATCATCTGGTTCATCTTTAATACGTGGTGGACTACAAAAAGAAGCAAACAAACATAGTTCTACTTTCAAAAAGAGGAAGTTTCCTGGAAACCAGCAACAACTAAGTCTTAAGAAATAATCATCTGCAAAATGGGCACATCTTCCATGAAATGTGCTGCCATCGCAAGACCCCAAAGACTTGAGATGTGTAATTTTCTGAATATCCACAAACAGTGTAAGGAGAGTTATTCAATGTCTATGCATTTGCCATTTCTCATGCAACATCAAGTTCAATTTCAACAGCTCAAAGTTCATTTTGTTTCTCTAAGGTTTTGAGTAAAAAAAAAAATGTATCTCACTTTCAAATACACTTAAAAACTGAAATGCCTGTGTGGAGTCAAATGCAGGATGTTACTTAGTTTCAACTCAATATCCTTATTGAGCCTTCTAAGAGAGAAAAAGATTATCAACTAAACAAAGATTTAAAAGCTATTCTCTGGAATATTTTGCCAACTAAATATTGAGGCATGTGAAGACCAGAAAAGGAAACAAAGATTTGGCAAAGTTAAACAGATCAGCCTCTTTTCACTGTCCAAATTGCAGGGAGCAAACAATCCTGTCCCTTTCAACAGACCACAAAGTTAGGCTCGGTGTTTTCAGCCATAACGTCCCAAGACATTAGCAATAAAAACAAAAAAAAATAGAGTATGAGTGCAAGAGAGACTATTCTGTTAGACAAACTCATTATTTCTAGATTTCACAGAAGCATTTCACTGATCTTCATAAAGAAAAAGATGTCCTAAAGAGTCCAAAATTACATTTTGAAGCACTTAGTGCCATCTTGGGCTTCCTTATTCATGTCCCACCAGCGATTTCTATATCAAACTGACTCAGTTTCCAAGTCAACATGAGGATTTTGCAATCAGATGGAGTAGGAGTTAAAATAAGCAGCATTCAGCTTTGCAGACCACAGTCAGCAGGAGACATTAGGGAGTCTCATGTTAGCTGGCAGTGTGTCTGTGAAGCAGAACAAACAGTTTGCTCCTTCACAGCTCTAAAGCCACTGCAGTGCTGGAGATGCAGCTCGGGAGATACAAACAAGCTGCTCTACGAAGCCATTTCTGTTGCATCGCCTGTAATTAAGTAAGACACAAGTCTGCAGCACAGAGACAGTTGCAAAACACCTATGGAAAAAAAGGTAACATATTCTCCCTTTCAGGTAGAAATGTAGAACTATTGTTGGTAAAGTCACAAGGAATTTTATCTATTTTAACACTGAAATATTGCACAATGTTTTGTAATGGAAGAAATAAAGTGTGAGTCTGTGAAAAGAAAGGAGCTGTATGACCAAGCTGAACCTTGACTTGCATTGTTTCCAAGACTGTAACACTGCTCATCATACCAAGTCTTAAGGAAGAAAATCAAAACCATCTGAGTGAGAACATTTTTCTCTGCAGAATTTGTAAAAGAATATTTTAGCAGAAAAAAAAAAAAAGATAATAATTACTTTATTCTTAGCCAGCATTTGGCCCTGAAGAAGGAACAACTGTGATGGCTCCTACAGGTTTTTCTCAAACACAGGAAAAAATGCTCTTGGACCTAAGCAGGATTCAGGTATCTTGATATTGAGAACATCCAACATCCCTGGTGAGATTAGCACATCACGCAATTCTGCTGAACAGCAGAGGCTAGAGAGAGTTATTAACTGTCTGCTACACCACGAAACACCTAAATTCCACTGATTTCGACTTCCAGAGTATTCCCCAAAGGGCCTGGAGATGGCGCCTCTGCCCTGCGCCAAGCCCGACTCCTTCCTTTGCATTTTTAAATAGGAGCAGGGAAATGAAACAGATGGAAGAACTCATGTCAGAAGGGCACATTCAAAACAAACAAAGAATACCTAAAAGGCATGGGCCAGGCAGGTGCCTTCACCCAACCTCTGTATCCATAGAACGTGGTGAGACTGGAAGGATTCTGTTTGTTTTGATTTTTAAGTGGATTCATAAACTAAATGAATTCATTAACTGAGTGCTGTTCTTGACTAACAGATATGGATGCATGCATCCATCACCACCACACACCTTCAGTAAGTCAGTGAGCTGGATTTAGCACCTTAAAAATAACCAATAGCTGGACTGTAAACAAGTCACAAGAGATCTTGGTTGACTATTAAGAAGTACTCTTCTATCAATTGCTCACTTTAGGTTTTTAATGAGACTACTTAGTGATGACTGATACAACACTCAAGTCCATGAGTTCTATTATTAGCAGGAATTTAGTACTAGAGTAGGACATCTATGCATTTGCAGAAGGCACTTCTGATTTTACATGTCACTCCTGTCACTCCTCTGCAAAGGCTTTAGACTGCAGCCATAGAGGAGAGACACACAGAGGCAATCTGGACTGGCTTTGCTGGGTCGTGTCTCCAGCAGACTGCCTGCAGGGTTCAAGCCCCAATTTTACAACAGAGGTTCTCTCAAACCCAGCTACCAATGTTCCCATAGTTCAGTCTGTCCTCAGTAGAATCCAGCTCCTTATTACTTAGACAAACTCAGCATATGCAGACAGACACCAGGTATTCCACAGCTCCCATCCCCAGTTACTGGGTGAGCAAATCTACCCATTCTCTAAACTGAGAAGAACGGATCTTCTGAAGGGCTTAATAGTGCTCCAATTTTTTCTCAAGACCAAGTGAGAGGATTCAAACACTGAGCTAAGTACCTATGAAAAGTCAAACTGAAGCTTTTTCCAGATCATAGACCTGATTTCTTACCTGGAGAAACCATTTTCCTTTTCCTTCTTTATTTTTATATCACCAGAGGATGACTTCATCTGAAAAACATAAAAAATAGGAGCTGATTAGCATTTTCCAACACAACATGGGGTATTTAACTTGCAGAAGGAACTGTGACTATCTCCATCCCCTGTAGTCCTTAGTGACCTACATGACAGAGAGGCAACATTTTCTGCAAGTCTTAGCCAATTCAGCACTTTTTGGCCCTCCAATTTCCTCAGCAGATTGGAATTAGGTATTTAGTTTGCTCTTGCATGGACTGAATGTGATATGACAGATTCTTCTCCCTTGTCTCTGAACCCAAGCTTGGCAAAGTGAAATGTATGGGAAAAAATGTGGAGCCAGTGGACACAGCTCACTGTGGAACTGTTTCTAGTCACATACCTGCAGATAAAGTCCTTATGAGTTCATATCTAGCACTCCACAAACAAAGTGTCTGGATTAGCGCTGGGATAATTCTCTCCAGGTTGACAAAAACTTGGAAGTACAAGCTACATCTACCCACTGAGCTTGTACTATTCAGTATCATAAGCCAGACCCATCCTCTTGTCTCTCCCAGAGGAGACACCCACCTTCTCTTCCTTTCTCTTCTCCTTGTCTTTATCTTTGTGTTTGTCTTTGTGTTTCTCTGAGCTGCCATCTTTGTGTTTGGTTTTCTCCTTGTCTTTGTGTTTCTTTTCCGAGGAATCTTTGTGCTCACTGCAAGACAAGAGAGTGTGTTTGCAGAGGGGAACACAAGGAGATTTGACTAATACAGTTTCCAGTGGTAAAGAGTCACAGGTTTTGATGATTACAAACCTAAAAAATAAGGGATCACCTTAACAGGAAGATCCACCAGAGTCTCCTGTCAGTCATCATCCATTCTCCTTGGGAGGAGGAAGAACAGGAGGGGTACCACAAAATCCCAGTTGCCAAGCTTCCACTTCAGGGAACTCCCCATCAGCCTGGATTGCTGAGGAAATCCACAGCTGCTACACTTTAAAGCTCAAGACTTTAGGATGAATTCCCACTGTCTCTGCTTTTCCTCTCTTTCCTAGTCCACATAAAAGGTCACTGGAACAGAGCCGCCAGCCCCATCAATGCCCGTGTCAGCTTTTGCTCAGACAACAGTTTGTCATTGTAGCAGCTCTCATCTCTGGAACTTAAAGAGAAAACCGCTGATCTCTATTATTCCCAAACAGATGGGAAAACCAGAGCAAACAGGATATGTGATGTCCTTGTGTTTATGCAAAGTCAAACAGAAAAGGCAGGAATAATGCTGCAGTCCTCAGCTGGGCCTGTTGATGCCACCACAGCCAACCCAGCTCTGCTGAAACAGCCCCATCCGGCGGGGCAAGAACCCAACAAAGGTGTTTCCAAGTGAGCATCTGTAACCACTCTGGTGTTATGAATAGCAGTATTGAGAGTTTGAATACCTAGAATTTTTAGTCAGAACACAGGAGAAAATGCATACAAGGAGAAGAAAATCAACCTTTATTATTCTGTTTTTACCCACTTCCTATTTCTGAGACATTGAGATAAATTTGTATCACATTTTCAAGTTTTTCTTATCAGCTAGAAAGACACGTGGCTGTTTTCAAATCAAAATGAGGTTTCTCATGGAATGACAAGCCTTGAAGCCAGAAAGTGAGGCAATACTCACAGGAGACTCAGAATAGAAACATCAAGAACTGGCCACAAGGATTAGCAGCAGTGGTGTGGAAGCCAAGCAACAAGCCTGGCAATTCTACAGCCTTCAATACACACTTATAAGGTTGCGTGGACTCCCTGAGGTCACCCTGGGCTTTAGCAAGTTAAAGGCATGGTGTAAATCAGCATGGATAGGCACCAACCAAGCTGCCTTCCTCATGCTGGCTGTTCACACTTTCCCTTCTCAGCACTTGATTCCCACCACTACTGTTCTCTGGGACACACTGTGCTTCTCCTTAGGATTTTAAAACGCCCTACAAAGCTTTACTAGAAAAAGGCACTTTCCTTATTTCAGTTATTTCAACACTCAGGTGCAAGCTCAAACCAATCTAGGTGAGCACAGCCCTGAAAAACAAGCCTGCAACGCTGGGCAAGAGCATGATTTTTAAAAATTACAGATTCTTTGAGACTTCTTTCTATCACAAAGACAGACTGCAAAGGGGTTGATGGCTACGGAGAGTAAACAGCACATTAACCTGTTCTCACAGTCTGTGTATGATTAAGAGCAAGGCAATCACAGTCACAAATACACTGATCCACACCAAGCTTACAACTGCAAGGCCAGCGTGGACAAATGGATGTGAACCTGCTGAAGGTCTACATAATTCAAGCCCAGAGTAGCTTGAATAATAACAGTCCAATAAATATACATTGAATAAACTGAATAAACACACACCAGCCATCCAAGCTCAAGCAGCTAAAGCATGAAAATCCATCTCTGAAAGAAATCAGTATATTCACATACTGTGTGGCACTAAGATCAGCAGCAAGAGAAACCAGTTTCATTTTAACTCTCTAGCAACCTCTTCATACAAAGCAGTGAAGGCGTATCTAAACATCAAAAGGCAACAGGCACTCTAGAAATGCTTGTAGTTAGACACAGCACCACATGTGGCCTGTGAGCAGACTCAACAACTGCAGACTATTCTTACCCAGCAGATCGTGTTATGTACAGTGAGCTCAGGACATGCGAGTACAGACACGGAACATCCTGACACTGGATCATGGGAATCCATGACATGCCTGCTGCTCCTGCTCAGATCTCTCATCCCAGAGTCTATACCCTGTTTATTCATCAGTATTCCAAGCTCAAGACACCTATTTAATTTTCCTTTGCTCCAAATCAGATTCATTGACTGTCTGAAAGCACTAACCCTATACACTACTAGTCATTTTTAAAACTCAGGAAGGTCTGGAAATTCTGACTTGACATCTTGCACTTGTATCTGTGGGACAGGTACCCCATTTGCCAAAGATTTAAGGTTGACATTTTAGAGGGATCTCAACCTCCGTGTATTTAAATCAATACTCCTAATAATAACATTTGATACCAGTAATCAATATCCAACCTTCCCGTATCAATCCAAGTTGTGGATGCCCCCATCTCTGTATTCAAGGCCAGGATGGGCAGGACTTGGACAACCAGGTCTAGTGGAAGGTGTCCCCACCCACGGCAGGGAGTGGAATGAGATGAGCCTTAAGGTCCCTTTCAATCCAAACCATTCTGGGATTCTACAATTCAAACATACAAGAAAAATCATAACAAACACACACAAGGCTCAGACCCATTTTGTTCTTTCCAAGTCTGCTTGTGTTTATTTTCTGACTCATTCTTATTTGATATTTAAATCCTAACCTGAAATAACATGTTTTACTCAGACATTAATTTGCATCTTCAAAGCATGATACATACTGCAATCACTGGAGTTAGTGCTCTGAGGTAAAGTTCATGGCAGGGGCTGTTGCTTGAGAATTTGGAATAGCAAAAAAGAGAGAGAGAAACATTTTGGTTATCCAAAGCACCATATCCATTCTCACTAGCAGCCAAAAGCACTAGTTTTCAGATGTGACTGGAAGAGCCCTGGGATGTACATAAAGCATGATTAAAAGCAAACTAATGGATGACAATCTAGGTCTGTAAAGCTAAGACTGAAACAGAAAGAAAATTCCATTGGCCTAGAGAGGCAGAGACAATACTTATGTGTGCTGAATGATTACAGACTGCAGCTCGAATTAAAAAAAAGTGCTAAAGCCTCTAAAAACTTAGGCTTATTTAAACAGAAACTCAAATGATATCCCTCTTGAAAGACAGTAAGTGGCCAGCACTGAAAAGCTGTCATGCAATTAAATCTAAATCTTTCAGCGTAGTTTCTCAGATTTTTCAGCATCAGAGCCAGAATCAAGAAGTCTGGCTTCCTGACTCGGTCTTAGTTGTTGGTTTTAATTTAATTTTTTTATCGTAAGACTATCCTTTCCCTTTGCTCTGCAATGAGCAGTAAATTTCTCTCCCAAGCAATGTGGGCTCAGATAACCTAAGGAAACTCTGTCTTGAGTTTCACTTTGCAGCTTCATTTTCCAAAGATCAGCACTGGTGCATTGGCCCTGAGGTCCTGCTTGCTGCTGCTCCTGGTGACTGGAAGGAATTCCCTAGATAAAAATCTGCTATCGTGTACTTTTCAGTCCAATGTTAAAAGAGAGCATAAATTTCTTTCCCGTATTTGTAAGAAGCCTGCTTGTCAGTCCCATGTGTTTCCAGACACTGGACCACTGCTCTTCAACAGCTCAGCACGAAACTTATGGCATGTGCATCAAGGAGAGCTTGTGCCCTCTTCTCTTGGAGGGATGGAAATCTCCATCTCCCAGAAAAGCTCCCTTGGAAATGAGCTGATAACAAAGCCCTCAAGCAACAATCTTTAGAAGAGGAACTTCTTTTTTTCTCCTGAAGCAGAGCAAGTTGCTCGCATATTAACTGCAGTCAAGCTGAGCTGCTTTGGTCTTTCATTTGGCTCAGATACACATGTGAGCCTACAGGGAACACGATTTAACCACCACACTAATCTCAAAAGAAAAGAGAAGGCAACAGGATGCCATCCTTACCCTGAAGATGGAGTTTCAGCCTTCTATCAGAAAGGTATTTCCAGACAACCCCAAAGCTATTATTAGGAGGGACTGGAAACAATTTAAAGATCAGAAGTCTATCTTCCTGGCCAATTCAAAAATGGGGGAAAAAAAAAAATCACTTTTCTTTAAAGAAACCAAGCAAAGTGGTCTCAAGATCACATGCACACTGCTAATTTTATCTTGAATTCGTTGTTCAGGGCTCTGTGAATCCTTTGTTACCTTTCCTGCACATATCTCTCTGCCAACAAGCCAGCTTGGAGTCATGGAAGTAGGACAGCAAAACCCCCGAAAGACAAAGGGAAGCTTCAGGGGAAGTTAGCCTGAAAACAGGACAACTGGATCACAACAATTGCTCATACCTAGCTCTGCTGACAAAATAAGATCTTCCTTCTCACCCAGACCACTGCAGTTGCATCACTGCAACAGAACTCAGTTATACCTCTTGAAGGTGTTTAATGCTGACAATCCTGCACTGTTTGTGTTTTTTTAAGGCAACCAAGTGTAGCAGGAGATCACATTAACACAGGCAGAACAAGGGATTACATCATCTACAGGTGTATCACAGTACTACTGGCTTAGTTGAGACAAAGGCCAGGTGAGTAAACACATCTCCTGAAGCACTCCATCCCTTGTGCCAGCCTGCTTACTGTCTTCCATTTACAGCTTTACTGTGAACAAAGACATCCAAAGGCTGTGGAGAGCTCAGGCTGAAGCACATGAAGCAGAAAATTCATCAGAAGAAGCCATTTCCCACGTAAGCAAGGATATATTTCCCAATGAGGATGCCTGCAGGAGAGAGGAAGGGAGCTCGGGCACCTGGCAGCAGCTGCTTAGGCCGAGATCACATGGGAAAGTCACAAGTGGAAAGTGTTTCCAAAGAACAGCAGATGTGCAGATCACAGCTTCCTCCTTCAAACTGCAACAGCTTCGCAGTAATTTAACACTGCATTCTTCAGGTGCCATTTATGTACGTTAATAATCCCTTCCCAGGCCCTTTCCATTCCAGCTTCAAAACCACAAGCTGGGAAGGATGCTTTATCTAAAGTGTCTCTTATTTCCTCTCTCTACTGTAATTAGCTCGTGACAGGGAATCTGCTACTAGCGAGTGCCAGAGCCGGCTGCCATCGGAGCTGTGCCTACTCGGGAGCTGCTGCAGCACAACTGAAGCGTAAAATAACAGCGAGTTGTGATTTCAGTGCAGCCTAAAAACACGGTGGGGACAGGGCACAGGTGACACAGCTCGTGTCTCGTTTGACGCAATACAGTATTAATGGAAACCTGTGATCACATCCAGGCTAATGCACACCAAGGGAGAGCTCTGCCTGTGCAGGGAGCACTTCCAAAGCTCCCCAGGGAAGGGCAGGTTTTCAGCTGGTTTGCAGGATATTATGGTGTTAGAGGGTTATCGTATGGAATTATGGGGAATAAACACGAGAGCCCCAAAGGTTTTTCTGAGTTTCTGGCAATGCAATAAAACAACCTGAAACCGTTCTTCCCAGCAGTGAAAGGAGTCTTTTCACAGATAACAGATCAAGCCTTCAGCAAGAGGAACAAGATAAAAACCTGGACTAATCAACAGCTGATAAAAACTTTAGGAATTAGAAAAATACCCACACATTAAAATGAGGACCATGCTTAGCACATGCTTTCTATGGACATGTGAGAATTAAGCAGACTAGTAAAAAGCAAAAATTTTTACTACTGGAAAGCAGTGTCACATTAGAAAACTGCTTGAGGTGAACTGTGCACTAAAATAGAGCAGAAAAAGAAACCCATCCTGAGCAGCAGGTGTGAAATCTTTTTTTAAAATTGCCTTTACCCCTACACTGGCTATCTCTGCCTCTTCCGGCCCCTAACGCACACCATTCCAAGCAGATCAGGATCACATAATAAACCAGAGGAGGTGTGCAAGAAATCTGAACTGAAATTTATCTTCATCCATGGCTAGCAAATGCCTGGAATCTCTGTTTTTCCTAGGAAAACCATAAAATTAGAAGATGCCAGAGAAGACTGGGTCTGTGAATCCTTTCTGTGTTCCATGCCTCGGTTCATCCCAAGCTGTGATCACAAGAGATTTAGTAAATGGAGGAAATATGCAATCTGACAGAAGATTTTCTTCCTGCGGCTCCGGTGCTTGTCACGCTGACAGCAGGGCTCAGTGCTGCAGAGCAGCCTCTCCGCTCCCATTCCCTGTCACAGCCAGCCCTGTGCTCCTCAGGCTCCTGGCAGCCCACTCTCCCTGCAGAGAGCCCAGGACACCTGGCACAGAGACACCTGTTACTGCCAACACTTCCAACCCGCTCCCTAACAAGGCTTGGCTTCAGAGGACCCGTTATTCCATTATTTTATGTGGTCTACTTGTCTGAAACACTCAACTCCCACAGATCAGAAACCTATTGCCACATGGGATTTGTTTCATTTTATTTTTATAACCACTGACATTTATATTTAATGGATGCGTATTAGATTTTTGTTTGGAGACTAGGAAGTACAGGGCTGAGAAAATGAGCAAAAAACCACACTTTGCTGGACAGTGATGTGGATTTATTCCTTGATGCAGACTGTTATTAAGTGGGCTTTGCATTTTCTATCCTTGAGGGGTGACGGGAAGGTCTGAGGCACACAAATGTTCTCTCCCAGTTTACTACAGCTGTAAATGAGTGGTTAAGACATAGAAGTGTCATCTTGTGAGTGGGAGAGGAGGAAAGCAAGAACCAAAATTAAGAAGTTCTACATACCACTCCACACACTTCTGTCATATGAAATCAAAATTGTCTATTTTAGGTATTTCAGAGACTTATCTTGGCAGTTTAGATCCTTCAAAGTCTGGATACAGGAAACATTTGTTCTCCTGCATTGGAGTTGTTCTGTCTTCTTGATGCAGGTTTTATTTTAAAAGCCTTTTTTAAGTAAAGGACAGGAAATGAAACTGTCAAACTATTACAGACAGACACAAAAACGATCTGCTTCAAACACAACCACACACTGCTCTTAACTGTGCCCAGTGTGCACTGTGCTTTTCAGAATTGCAATCAGGGGCTCTTCACACACCACGGATAAAATGTCACAGAGGTACCAATTCAAGTCTCACAGAAAACAATGGCTTCGATTTCTGCTAAAGCACCATTCAACCTCTTTTGAGAACTACCCAAGATACTGCACAGCTTTTGCAGTAACACAGCAGCTTTTTGGAAATACAGAATGGATTTTGTGAAGATATACATGCAATTCTATAAATCTAAGATAAACTTTTCAGAAGGATGAATTTACAGCCTTTTATCAAGTGCTTCAAAAATTCTTCATACAGGTAAAAATCATTGAAACCCGACCCCCTCCATTCTTGTTTCCTTGAGATTTTTTCTTTAATTCCTACCAGAATCACAGCTATTTTTTCACTTGTTTCTCATTGTCAAAGGAGAAACTTCAGTACAAACAGGCAGGCTTTTTTCCTTCAAACAACAGTCACCTAACATCTGATTCTCACAGACATAACTTACATTTATGGAATTGCATGGGTGACAGCTGAATCAAAGGATTTAGGGAAGAAATGTTTAAATTTCAATTATTTCTAGGAAGTTTTGTTCTAAGTCTGCTGTTTTTACACAGCAAGCAGCCAGGTACCCTGTGCATGAATGAGATAGTGAAGATTCTGGAGCACTCCTAAAGGAGTGATCCCATGAGCATCACAGGCATGTCCACGTATGTTATCTTCCCAAAAAACCACCTTCAAGACCGAATCTCAAGATTCAGCACTACAATATATTCATTTTCAAGGTGGCAGCTTTGAAAGGCAGCAAACACACCACAGTGTGCACTCAGCCTGGGAGAGTGAAGTCCTCCCTTGTGAAGGAACCTGAGGGGCAAAGCATTACTGTGTAATCTCCCCTCCAAAATGCCTTGAACAAATCCCCAGCACGTGCATGCACTAAGTCATGCCACCCACAGAGGGACCTTGTTTTGGGACCTCAGGATGCAGCAGATACTGTGTTCACAGGACACACTAGCACTTAACAGAGACATGAAAACAACTGGGAGCATTAGGCACAGTGCCTAGAAAACATGATGCCTTTCCCAAAGGGATTTCAAGACAACATGGTAGGGAGGAAGGAAGTACTTCAAGATAAGGAATGATTACATATCACCTTCTGAGCTACACCTCGCAAAACATCTCAGCCATTCTACCTTCTCTCCACTGTTTTGGTATTTATTGTTTGCAAAATCAGCTTCAAGTTATGAGCCGTAATTAGGTCTTCCAGTTAAAAACACGCTGACCATTTCCAACTCCTACATAAATGAAGTCAAATCATTAATGAATTTGGGAATTTAAAGAGAGTGCTTACATTACTCCTTACAAAAGAATGTGCTCTGCTAAGATTGCAGGAGAATGCTTTTTCAGGGAAAGCAATGAGCATCTGGAAATGTGAGGCAGTCAGTTTTGGGGTGCATGATGACCAGCAAAATGAAAACTAGAAAGCAAGGCAATACAGATGTATGAACAAAGGCAAAGAATGTGTCCAAAGCATTTCATCCTTATTGTGAGAGCCAGAAAATGCAAGTTATTTGGCCTAGGGAATTTTCCCCATCAATCATTTATTTAAAAAAGACATTATGGAACAGTAGGCTTGTGTAACTTCTCAAAAGGATCACGGAAAATTTAATTCAAGTGTGAGCCCAGTAAAACAAACTCACTGCTCTGCACAGACTCCCTCCTGTTCATGCCTCTTTTTAATAGAAATCATTGTTAACACAAGCTTTTTTTGTTCCTTTTCGGACAGTGCTATCACAATTGCACAGCCATTACTTAATACACTCGCTTGCCCACAGCATCAACACTATCTGTCATTCACCAAGTGTCACACCACAAACATTCCCTCCAGGGACTGATTTTTGCAAGTTTTGGTGGCAATGTAGGTTCCCCAACACTTGCGTGTCAGGAGTTACGACGAGGAAAACTTCTCTGAGTAACATCCTGGCTATGATGTACCTGCCCCACGCTCCCACCACACCCAGCCATCCCATAGACCTCCACACCCCGGTTCCTGCAGCTCACAGCCCACACTAGGGAGCAACTGGACCATGGAATTCACCAGCTCAAGAGCTACAGGCCATCACATCAGTGTGGGTGACACGGCAAATGACTGGCGTCAAACACCTTCCCCATACAGTGTTGTGTACAAATCACATCGGACAGAGCAGCACACGATCCTTTGGAATCCATCTAACCCAGCAGCTTCCCAGTGCTGCCTCACACAGCTGAGATATTCAGCCACTGTGGTGGCAGGCCAAGGACATCACCACTGTTCTGGGGGACCATCTTTCCAGGCACTTCTAATTACGAGAAGGCTTAGTAGCCACACGGTGGTCACTATGCCAAAGCAGGGGGTTTATATCAGCATGAAAACAACTCCACATTTCTGACAAACAACTGGAACCACACACAAAAGGTTATGAACAAACCCCATCAATCTGCATGAAGGTGAGGCTGAGCTAGTTTTCTACACCTTTAACAACACTAAGCTACAAGAATCTTTTATACATTAGTATCAGCTCACGTTTGCAAGACAGACTGCTTGAGCCACCCACATGGAAATACAGGCAATGACAAAAATCAGGCTTAAAGCACCTACACTTACAAAAACCACACTCAAAATGCAGCAATTCCATACTCATTTATTATAAGAGTAATTCTTGAAAGACTGCATATTTAATGGTGTTTTAGCCTATGAAGACTTCATCCACTTTTTCCTCACCTATTACTGTGCTTGGACTTTTCCCGGTCTTTTTCCTTGTCCTTCTTGTGCTCTTTGTGCCGGTGTTCTCGGTCTTTGTGTTTATCTTTGTGTTTGTGAGAATCTGTAAGCAGAGAGGCAAAACAAAAGAAATTAAATAGGGAGAAAACTCCACACCTCCCTCGTGAACCTCTGCATTTTTCCCCACCGCATTCTAGTATTTCTGTGATTCAAAATTTGTAACAAAAATCTTGGTTTCAGAGGTCCTAAATGGATTCACTGTTCCTGCAGCACAAGTTAATTCATCTTGGCAACAGCTGCATTTACATGGTCTTTAGTTCAACGACCTTTAAATGCTTTACAGACCCTGAAGAAATGCAACCCTTCCATTAACTAGGTACCTATGGATACAGCAAGTTCAACCTTATTTGGCAGATGGGCAGCCTGGCTTCCTATGCCTCCAAGTATTCATGTTAAATACACAGAAACAATATAGGGACAAAGCAAAAAGCTGAGGTGTTAGGCCTGGTGAATCCCAAATTTTAAGATTTCTCCTTCCACAAGTACTTAATCTTGACAAAGCATCCCTCCCTTCTCCCTGCTCTGAATTAAAACCATTTTATTCTTCCCCAAAGTACATAACATGACAGGCAGAAAGCAAGGAAAATGGGGAGTAATGGCAGAAAATGAAAAGAAAGGGTGAAAAGAAGAGGAGCAAGAATTCTCTCCTCCTGCTTCTCTACTGCAGGACACATTTACCTCCCTCCAATAACAGCCCCACCAAGAAAATCCAACCTGACAGCTGTAATGAGCTGTGTTGGTGGTCACCCACCTACACAGGTCAGGGCTGGTCCCAATTATACGACAGGTCAGAAATGGGAGTTGGCACTCAAGTGAATCTACGGGAACACAGTAATTTCATTGCTATCAGTTTCTACTCTGAGTGACACTTCCCATCCTCAGTGACAACTGTGCTGTGCAATGAAGTCCTTTAAAGCACCAAGGAAATCATTTCAGAAGAGAAAAAGAGCAACATAGTTGAATTGTAAATAAACCCATTTACAAGCATATTTTTAGAAGTATATTAAAAAGCAGCTGAAGCTGAACTAGTACCTCAAAACCACCTCAAAAGGCCATTTACAGTCAAGGTCAGTGTGATGGGAGGAATCTTTGTGGATACCCAAAGACTCCACCCAGGTTTTGTTTTAACATGCTACTCAAAGTAACCAAAATTAAGCAGGCTCTTCAGGAAACCTAAAAGCTGCGCTGACTTTGGCAATTGTTTTTCAGCTATCAGTGCTAGAATTTCCACCAGAGATCTTGGATCTAAGGTATTAATGCTTAATAAACTGTAAAAATGCTACCATGCCTCTAAAAAGACTCCTATCCCTGCACTAAGAATAGGAAACTGCAACAAAAGGATTTTGTGACTTTCACAGTCACATGGGAAATGCACTGCAGAGCCAGGAACAAACCTCATCCTCCTGACTCCAAGTCTTTCGCCACAAATTCATTTTTCTCCTTAACTGACACCAGCTCTTATAACCTCAAAACATTCAAATGGATTTAGAAGAAACATACCCACAGAACATGATTTTAGCCTACTGCTTTCTGTAACTTCAGGGTTTGCTTTCAGATACCAGCAGAAAGACAACATACACCAACATGGGAATGCTGACATTCAAGCCTCCAAGTTGCCTTCTGCACCTTTCCTCCATCCTCCTGAACTCAGCGATGTTTCCTAGCTCTGGTGTCCAGAGTGCACACATTGAAATCACAGGACTTAGTTTTCTGTATTTCGATAGACAGGCACGTGGCAGGTTATGTGGAACACTTGGTGTTACAGCATAAAGCACCCTAGAGTTTTCGAGTACCTAAAGAGCAAAATCTCTTTCGCAGCAGGCAGAGCCTGCAGGCATCTCTAGCAAACTGTGTGGGGACCGGACACCCACACGCTCTGAACTGCAGAGAAGCAATTTCTCTGAGCCCTTCTTCCCACCAGGACAACGCACATCTCACTGGCAAAAATGTTTTCGCAGTGCGTTTCACACTTATGATTCTTCAGTTCAGCCAGGAGCTGGAAGCTCTGGCTGTTTGCAAACTGCCTGGGGTTTATTCCACAGAGGGTTTACTCACTAATTCCCACAGCCCTGGCTGCAGCAAACAGCAGCCACCTACACTTGATGAATAGGTAAATTGCGAGAGAAACCAGCGTGGTGCTGTTCATAGAGCTGTGTACAGTCACTGTACAGCAGACACACAATCCATTTTTCCTATCAACCAATCAATGGAAAACGTGTGTGACTGTGCTCAGTGCTATTCCCTTTAAACGTCGAGCCATATGATGACTTTTCACCAAGAAAAGCAGAAAACAGAACAGTTCATCTTGATCACCTGATTTCCTTGCAGCTAACTTGTGCTTTACAGCTGAAATTATTATTTACTCTTGGAAAGTAGTTCCAGGGATATACCCTAGAACTGCTGGAGTTGAAAGTCTCTTTCCTCAACCCTTGGCTCTGCTTACAATGATTTGGTATTTTCAGACAATTAAAACATGGTACTGCAGAAAAAAAAAAAAGAAAAAAAAAAAGCTTGACCAGTTAAACTAGCTCTGCTTGCTAGGATTTGTTGCCAGACAGCTTTTCTTTACTGTCTACCAAAGGACTGCTAACAGGAACATCTTCCACAGAACTATTCTGGCTCAAAGGCCACAGAGGCTGGGGAACAACAGGTCCCGAGCATGGTCTCAAAAGGAGAAGGCAAAGTATGTCAAGGTAGAGCTACCTGGTGTCTCTCACTATGAACAACACTTTAAATTTAGTGCTTCCATGGAGGTCTACCTGCCAGGCATATCTCCTCAGGATTAAATTATTCTGGAGTATTTGCCTAGTATTCAAACTCCACAGTGTTCTTTCTGACACAATGCATGAGACAGGTTAAGAATGAAGACTTCAAAAGAGTTTATTAATTAGTCTTGAATTGACATATGTATGTCCTCAGAAGGCATTAAAAATCTTGATCTTTTTTTTTTTCTTTTTGTTGAGGGTGGAGCTGGATGAAGTTCAGAAGACTAGGTCTTTAAAAAGCACAGGATTCTTTCTTTTGGCATTCTACACAAAAATGCTTTGTTCCAGACTGGCTTTATCTAGGGGCCCAAGCCAAGGGTTACTTGGTGGCTGACATGAAACAAGTTTAAGCCATTTCATTCCCATTTGTGTACCCACTTCCCAGGAACCAGTGCAGCATCACCTCCGACTGAACTACACAGGCAACAGATGACTGAGTTGGGAACGGGGCCACCTCACTCCAAGCCTCATCAACACACAGGCAATCAACGGGAAGTGTTCCTGTCTGTAATGTATCTTCCTCGATATATTTAGCATATTGATTCCTAGAAGAATCTTCCAGCCTCCAGTAACTCTCTCCCAGCTTGCAGCTGATTAGGAGTTGACTAAGTCCAGCATCACATCAGCTATGGAAAGAGGTCTGACATTATCACACATTCAGATTTGTTTCCTGCCTTTTATACCTTCCATTAAGTACATCTGTTCCCTCTAACACTGAACTAGGAGATAAATAGCATTCCTTCTCCAAGACCATTAGCAAAATCCACTGTCTACTGTGAGCGAAGTTTAAATTCCCAAAAGCTTGCGTGATATTTAAATATTTCTGAAAATGCAAAGCCTCTCTTCAGGACAAGGTTACAGTGGGGACAGGGGTTATGCTCACTGGGCAAGAATCCATTACCCCTGAGGCTTTCCCTTCAGTATCCTCTAACCCAAACAGAGCTTTTGGCATCTCTTCTGTTCTAGAAAGCTTGATGTCTCTGGCACTGGATCTCTGTCTGTTAATGCTGAGCCTGGTATGTCTCCAAAAGATTACTGCAGTCCCTGTACTATTCCTGCCATTCCCCTGTACCTCCAACAAATCACGAGCAGCTCTGCATTTTTGTAGGGTTGATTCATCTTTTAACTCTGTTAGATTACAAGGACGCTGATTTAAGGATGGGAAATTCTAAGTACTTTTGGTCTGTGGCTCTGTGTTGCTCCCCCCTCCGCCTTCGCTCCAGCACTGAGTCCCCGGGGAAAGGCTGAGTCATAACCCTATTTGCAATACTTGTATATATGTCTGCCTGGAACAGGGCAGTTTTACTCTTTATCCAGGAACAGAGCTGTAAAAGGTCAGGCATCTCCAACTGCAGCATGGCAAGAACAGGGATGAAGTCAAAGAAAGCCTCTTGCAGCAGGCAGCTGCCACCTGGAGAGGAAGAGTCCCAACAGACGGCAAAGGTGAGCAGTGCCCATTCATAACAAGGACAACCCTTGGCTTAATTAGTCTGGTGACAAAACAATTATGTGGGACTGTGATGCTTTAATTCATGAGCCAAATTAATTTGCCTCAAAAACACTTCTGAACACCTGTCTCTGTACATCTCCCAAAATACTACTTACATGTCACAATCAAGGGAAGTCAGGCTACTTCCTACATTAATATTTCAGTTTTGACAGCAACTTTTCTAATAAAATACTGAAATCAGAGAGGGGAGTAAGCTCTTGTATGCCCAAGCAGTACAGCTCTCAAGAGAGTAGTGTTGGTGCATGATACAGGGTGCTACAGATGCCATTTTATCCCACTCCCACCATCCACTTTTATTTCTCTTCCATCATTTTGCATTAGATTTTTTTTTTTTTTAAGAACTGAGAAAAAAGATGTGAGCACAATCTGGTTCCTTCTAATTTTCCCCAATTAAGCGAGGTAGCTGGCAAATTAACACCTGGTAACCTCAATTTCTGGTCAACAGTAGCTTTTCCAGATAAATATTAGCCTTTCAGATTTGATGCCTTTCTGTCCCCACCTTCTTCAAAGTTTTTGTGGGCACAATTTGAATAGCTCATTAACCTGCTTACAGAGAGGTTTCTTTGTTCTTTTTAAGTTTTACTAGATTCTGTGGACAAGGACTTTTTGTATTTTCCTTTTGGTTCCAGGAACACCCCAATTTCTTTTCCTCTTGCTAGAAATACCTCTAATGTTGAGTATGCTTGTGTTTAATCTGTTTGAAAAATCATCTCAATACTTTTCTACACTGATGTCCAGAAAGGTGATTTAAACTTTCTGGATTCTTGGGACAGAAATCCGTGCCCAAAATCTGAGGACACAGCATGAAAAATCCATCTTGTTACCAACTAAGGAAAACATTTTTAATTTCTTGCTATTCTAGTAACAATTGTGCTTCAGATGAATGGCTGAAATTTCTGCCCTAAGTTAAATCCAGTGCCTCAGTGTTAGTTATGTGTTACAAGAGAAGCAAACGAGCTCTCAAGGATTTCAGGATCACTGCTATGTACAAGAACAGGGCTCCCTCTTATACTCATCTCAAAGCACGAACAAGAAAACCTTTGCTATTGGCAGAAATGAAACCAGCAGGGTCTTTTCAGTCTCTCTGCAAAGGAGAAGAGAGTCTTAAAAAACACTTCTCCAGTTCCACTGCTAAATTATGCAGCTGAAAGTAAGGTAACTCTAACACTGGATTAGGTTCAAAAGCTGGTCAAGTTCAAAAACTTGCTGTCATTGGAGAAATGGTCAGTCCCTTGTCAGCTGAAACACCACCTTCATGTACTTTAGAGACCATGTACTCCACAGCAGCCTCTTTACTAGTTAGGCTGAATTCTTCTCACTGGTTGTGATGCAATAGTAAGTAAAGCTTAAAGTCTCTTTATTACTGCCTAAATGAAAGAATTTTACTGATTTGTTCCCTTCCCCCACAGGCTTTCCTTTAAAGCATTCATTTTAAAATGCAGATTATCAGAAAAAGGCTTCTTACTTTAAAGTTTGGGGTGGTTTTTTTACCATTTATTTTGTCAAATCATATTACTTTTAGAGTTTTAATTTCTTACACTTTGTATACAAAGACTATTATTAAAATGACCACAGTTTAGTTGATGAAATGATGCCAGGAAGGCTTATGAGTGTTCCAACATGTGAATGTAGTCCAAGGTGTCTAAAATTTTATTCATGTTCCTGGCAAAGAACACATACTTTTGCCCTTGGCATCTGACCAGAATGGTCTAGTGTTGCACTAACTTTTACAATATACAGATACCAGCAAGTATAAAGAGTGTAACACGCAGTCATTACCCAAGATCTTTAACACAGATAGTGATGGGGTTATAGTACATTACCTAAACAGGCAATGTAATCCCATGTGTAAAGGTCACTCTATGAGGTGCCGATCAATTTATAAATCTTGCCTGAGAAAGCAAATATGGCGCAGTTTTTTAACCCCATTTGCAGGCCCTGTGTTGCTCAGAATAACCACCATATGGAGAATATGGCATGGTCTGAGGCATGGGGACCCTCACCCTTAAACCTAATTTCAAGGTTTTAACTCAGGACAAGTAATCTGACTTTACATGTTTTGATTTAACAATTTTAAACCCATGTACAATAACCCCCCTTGAGTGATCTGGAAGAGGCCTAAACTTTTCTAAAATATCTGTATTGCAGTTAGAGGAAGTCACATTATGGTCATGGTGTTCCAGTAATCGATTAAACAGCATTTCCAGAATTTCTTTAAATGGATTGACATTGCTGTAGCCCAGAGAAGAGAGAAGAAAAGCTCCTGAACAAAAATCAGAGCTGCATGTAGGTATGGGAGACAACACCTTTCCCAATAAAGCAGGGCAGACAAAGAAAACCAAAGCATACATACAAAAGGTACGGAAACTGAAATCTCTCTACACAGCTACGCGTGTCAAGAGCAGAAAACCATACCCAGCAGGCATTGTTCAGAGAGATGATGGTATTATGGATGATACACTGGAGTAGAAAACCATAATCTAAAATAAACTTCCCATGCGAAACTGGATATGTCACTTACTAGCCCTATTTACACAACTACAGAATACACATAAAACATTTGCCCTGGAAAAGTATTGCAGGTCTGTTTGCTGTGCTGGTTTATTTCTGCAATAACTCACTGCAAAACACTGGAATACTGAAATGAGAGTGACTGAACCACCACTTGAGTCTCCCATAACCTAAGCCTGAAATTCAATAGCAGAAGCAGAATCTGGGTTTTCAGTCAAAAAAGGAAAGAAACTACAATGATACTGAAGCAAGACTGGCTTCTGCTTCCTCATTTCATAATGCCATACCTAATGGCAAAGATACACATTTCAAACGCAATTTGACACAAAACCTTTTACCAGTGTTTATAAAGATATCTCCACAATCTACATTGCTACAGAAATCTAAATCCTTAAAATCCTTCTTGAAGTCAAATTAAAATGAAATAAGTTACTTTGCTATTATTTGCACTTCAGGTGCCTCGCGGGGTCAGGTGCAGCAGTTCAGAGATACTGACACTTCAGCACTTCACTGTTTCCCTCCACAAACCAGATAAAATCCGAGTTTATTATAGTTTACTGCAAAACAACTAAAGTAAATGTGGCTAAGCACAAGTGGAATAAACAAAGCAGCTCTTTACTGTGAAGCTTAGATCTGCAGTCATTCATTTTCCAATCTTACAAGAAACAGAAGAAAAAAAAATCATAAAAACTCAAAAGGGGAGCCTGGAGAAGTACAGTAGAACAACCCAGTGGTTTTTCCTTTCTAGGGCAGGAGCTTTATTACTAAAAGTAAAACTCCGCCAGAGAGCATTCTTCCTTTTTCTAAGGGCTCAAATGAAGAAATATAGCACAACTAAATAGCTTTGAGTTGATTTATTTCCCAGACTATATTTACTCTGAGACAAAACCCGTTTTGGGCTGAGCCAGAATTGACCACACCACATTGTAACCAGTCCTGCCAAAGCTTGAAAACTTAGTACTTTTGTAGATAGGATAGGAACAGAGTAAAACCAACGACCTCACAACCCCTCTCCACACTTCAGCAATTACTTAAGGGAAAAGATACTCCAGGGCCAGACAGATATTATGCCTTTTTCCTTAAAAGGACCGGCCTGGGAAACTTGGCTTCAGGACAAGACAGACCCCTTAGTTACTGCATTCTTCATTGATCTGGTAATTTCAAGGCCCAGTATTCTCACCTTTGAATGGAGGGAAAAGAAGAAACCAATGGAATGACTTGGTGATGAATCTTGACAGGAGAATAAAGACAGATGGATAGAGAAAAGAATTGTCTCCAGCTCTTCTCAGTCCTTTAGAACTAGCTCCACCAACTTCTCAAGAAGTTCCCTATACTCCAGTAAAGTTTAAGTATTCAAGCAAGGATATTACATAGCTTGTTAAAAACACAAAGTTTGCAAAGCAAGATCAATGCACCTTTTGCCCCACCAAAACCTCAGGACAACTTCAATCCAAGGAAGACAGGTAAAACGTGACAACACTGCTAACAGGGACAGCACATGGTGGCCACAGGACAAGGCAAGCTGGAGTGTACACTTGTCCACACACCACAAATATTAAAAGCTTATCAGGGAGACGTTAAGGATGTCAGGAAAAAACCTGACTGATCACTTCTATCTTGTGTGACTGGAACCTCTGGGACATGAAGTTAACCTGAAGGAAATGTCACTGCTGGCATTTCATCAATCTCACCCGGACTGCAGAGGCTCGGCAGGTAAAGCAAGATGTGCTGTGCTGTAAGAGACTCTTCAGAAAGAGGACAGACACTCTTAGTGCACAGGTTTTGAGCCCTTCTTCAAGTTTTTTTCAGCCACACTGGATTAATTGCTTATTTTCCATGCATCTCATTTTTTCACCTGCTAGGGAAGTAGCTAATACTCTGTGGGTAATTAATGCTTAAGTAATTGAGATAGCTGTGTGGCATACAGGGATGCTGACCTTAAGAAACTGCTACACTAAAGGCATTTTGCAACAAAACAACTAATGGCGTAGACAGAAGCAGCAAGTTTAATGACTTGTCAGTACCTTTTACATGGCCCCTTCTCAAAGAGGTGGCACGTTCACATATGCCTTTTCCACGGCAGATCTTTGCTGTGTAACAAATGCATAAAATCACTGCAAGTAAAATTGCAGCAGACAATATAACACAAAGAACAAGTCCAAGGAAGCCTTATAAAGCATGAAAATACATGTTTGATCAGTACAGAAAGGCTAAATTAATAGCTGCTTCTTACACATGCCAAAGGGCTCCCAACCGAGAGGCAACAATGAAGTTTCTATCCATTATTTGCATTCAAAACCAAAAAAGTTCCATGTGAACAGAAACATGTGTTTCCAGGGATTCCCAAGATGTAAAACATTCTCCTGTAATTGTATAAACAAGAGTCAGAGACTGAAACCCATTAGTATGTTTCCACTAACAAAGCAGAATAAAACAGAACAGCAAATTAAAACTTCAGGGAAATGACCGGCGTCAGTGAACAGTTTAAAATGCTGCTGTGCTGGCATGAAAAGAGGAGAGTCCAGAGTAGTCTCCTAAGGAAACAAGAGCAAACCCATTCTTGTCCCTAGTGGTATTTATTCTTATAAGGCTACACTCTTATGAGTGGAAGTACTTATTTTCCACTGCCTCCTCCATTCAGAACTGGAATTCCTTGCCTTCCCTTACTGGGGGTACAAATAGTTTCAGCAATTTTTTCCTACTGCTTTATGGGTCTACAACCACATGAATAAACAAAGTTCTGGACTGCATGTCCATCTTTAAAAAAAGAAGCAAAACTAAGACACACTTTTGCCTCAAAATTTAACAGCCATAGCGCCCGCACTCCTGCACATCAGGAGGCTGAGAAAAGGCCGAGAGTGGGATCTAAAGAGAAAAATCAAGATCTAGGGAAAACAAGTTTGATCATAGTTATCTCTCAGGTTTCAAAAGCCTTATACTCATTGTAGCTCCATCTGCATCGCCACTTGCTAATACACAAATATACAGGACTGGGATCCCGAAGGACTTACAGATATATAAAGTGACTGTGGCTGAGGACAAACAGCTGTTACAAATTGACAGGAAGGGGAAAAAGTTTTGATAAAGTAGTTGTTAAATGCAGATTCCTTATGGATTTTAGATCTACTAATGCTAAAAACTTTTACTACACCATCTAATCTCAGGCTTTTGTAAATTCTCCCATTTCTTCCCTATTGCGCAAAACACAGTTAACATAACCGGCACGGCAGGACAGACGGACTCACCAGGAAAGCCTGGACAACTGTTCACAAACCAGTCTGGCATCCAGGGGTGTAAAACTAGCTTCAAATTATGAAAGAAGGTAAAATTTCAGGGCATTCAAATAGATAATGGAAGGGGGACTAATCCTATTTTCACAGTCAGAAAGAAACCAACCTTTAGCACAGATCCACAGCTTAGCACACAAACTGTCACGCGGTGCTGTCACACAAAATCTTTTCTCAGGAAGAGACAAAGGGAGGGATGTACCCACCGCACCGAGGGATGTATGTGCCGGAGACAGAGACAAAAAGAACTGCCCAGGGTCACCCACGAGTCTCTCAGGAGGAAGAACCAGGGCAGAAGGCGAGCAAACGGCAATCCCAACATTTACAGCCCTGTTTAGACTTCAGAGCTATCAGGGACTGCAGCAGATAACCTATCCCTTACTTCAACATTATCTAAAGCAAACCCCTTATTTTATTAACCCTTATTCTTCTGGTTTGCAGGAAACTTTTCCATTAGGAGCTCTTGGATAACCACTTAGGCTGCAGAATTTTGGGAACAACACATTACTCTTCATCAATCCCTTCTCCAGAAGATGTGCAAGCCAGGTGGACTGAAACACCAAGTACACATACACCAGAGGCACTTTAACTTCTCAGTTGCTTCCAAGCTCAGAGAACCTCAGCTTGTGATCAGCTGCAGCACAAGAATCAAGCCCAGACCTCCAGCAAGGCGTGCAGTGCCAGTGCTGCTGCCTCACTGCAGACAGAGGTAGGCAAGAGCTGAATCACCTTTGGGAGATTTTTGGCAAAGAACTGTCCCAGGAACAGCCCTGAGAGTTACTTCAACAGACTGGGTCAAGAGCAAAGAGAATCTTTTGGTGCAATCTGTCACAACTTCACACTGCAGACAAGAGAACTTCATGTTCTGTATGCCATCCGCAGGCTGAGTCAGTGCCCCCAGCACAAGCTCTTTCCGCCTCCAAATGCTCTTTATACCATCATTAGACTGGAAAGGTGCAAACAGCACAATTTGTGATGCAAAGGCAACAGCTGATTACTGCATGCAAACTTACAAGGCGAACCAGGAGAAAACAGGGGCAAACAACTACAATTCCTAGTCCTTACAGATGATAACAGAGACTTCAGCCGTATTTAAAAAATAGATTGATATTATTTTGGGGCGTAAGTTTAAAAACTGTAGTAGATAACAAGAAAACTGCCGTGTTGTCAGGAGTAATTACCCTGCGATGATGTCAGAAAAACATTTTCTCTTGCTGGCTGTGTAAATCACTACTGTACTTGGATTCATGGAAAGGAAGTTTTTGGTAAAGACTACCTGAAATCCTGACACGTCCTCAGCACAAGAGTGATGTCCCAAGAGCAGCTCACATAGAGCCTGTATTCACACCGACACCACACAAGGACAGGGCTGGTGTGTTTCACTCTCCTGGGTTTAATCCAGAACAAGGGCCTCCCCCCACATAAAAATTTAACAAATCAGGGGGAAAAAAAAGCAGTTGCATTGAACTGCTTCTGCTGCAGCAGTGGATGCCCAGCCTGTGTCAGCAGCCAGGATCACATAGTTTATACACATGGGAGTGGTACGTGCTCCGCGTCCTCAGGGAGAGGCTCTAATGACATTTGCTCAAAGCCTTTTATTAACCATCCCTTGACAACCCAGCATGGCTTTGGCCAGTGCTGGTCTGCTGCTTGCTGTAGGGAGGAAAGACTTCAGAGGCAGGGGAACAAGCCTCTGCAACACTCAGTTTTAGAGGGCAAATTGAATGCACAACACAAGAAAAGTGGCTGGTAGAAGCTTTAAATCACCGTTGCCAAGAAGTACAACTGCTTTATGCACTGGAATCAGATTATTCTCCTACTACTACTTTAATATTATTCCTATTAAGCTGAACTGATGAGGTAGCATGGCCAAAGTCTTAGAAGTTTGTTTCAGAAGACAGAGAACTTATTTTTACTACACTTAAGCTGGTTCCTCACTGTAGGAGCAACTCCCACACTGATCCCAGCTGGGCTTTTTGGCTAGGTTTTGTTTGGTTTTTTTTTTGTTTGGTTTTGTTTTCCTCCTATCTACAATGATTCCTTTAAAGTATAGGGCTGCACTGGATGGATACCTGCCCGATTTCACCTCTGTCCTTATTGTGGGTGAGTTAATTGATCACTCACCCACAAGAGGCCAATTCCAGCAGTGTCTAGAAGAATTTTATCACCAGAGTCTGCCTTGCCACAAGTCCCATTCTAAAGTCAAGGGATGGAATGCAATTCCCTTGCCTTAAGGGGATTTTACCACAATTAGCATACAAGAAGAAATCTGATTCCAGCTAAAACACACAAGAAAGTAAACAAAGGTAAATGTTTAATTAGACAGTTGAGATTTCTGCACTTCTGTACTCCTGCGTCTTCTGAAGGAAGGGAAAGAGGATGCAGAAAGAAGGACCAGCAGAGCAGTGTAGGACACAGTAGCTTTGAAGTAAGACCATGACTGCAATATTTTAATAAGTACAGCTCTTAGATATGGTGCACTAAATTCCACTGGAAGTCTTCAATTTACAAAATGTTACTTCAAGTCACTGATTTTAATCTCTTCATGCAGCTGTAATCTGTTTATTATGTTAAATCCAGGCCAAATCTCACCAGTTGACAACTGTTACACCACACCACTACAGATACCTGAATATAAAACATAACCTATTAACACAGGATAAAAGGCTGTGGCTACATTATTATGCATAATACACTCCTTCAGTTAAAAACCTCCATGCAATATGTTATCAGTTTGGTGAGGTTTTTTGTTGGGTTTTGTTTGCTGAGGTTTTTTTTTTGTTTTGTTTTGTTTTTTTTTTTTTAAAAAAAACCTATTAACTGGCATCGCTTCATGTAACACACAGACAACATTTTCAGATTCCACCCCATGAAAAACTCAAATCTGCCTTGAATAAGACATGAAGGGAAGGAAACATTTATGTGATGTTTCCCATCTGAAAGAAAGCAAGAGTAGTCCTTAAAAACTGAACAGGATCAATTCTGGTTACCTTGTGCCTCAATTTTAAGAGCAGTCCTTTCTTTACCTATGCAGAAATAACAAGGTGTGGAAAAAGCTTTCTCTTTTTAAGCTTTCAAATGCCTTCTACTACCACAGTCACTAAACGAGCTGTTTAAACCAAAGGAAATAGGTTGCAGGTGCAAAGTGCCATCACAAGTTCATTTATCACTACACTTCAAACTCCAAGTGCTTGGCTAAAGGCTCCCTTCATATCAGAGCTCCTGCTTTACAACTACTGCAACATAATCACACTCTCTACTTTTTATGTTTTCTGAACATAGAATCTGATATTATTTAAATAATTTTAAAAGGCTGATTGGTGAGAGTGGTAGAAACATGCTTGAAAAACTATGAGCACTACAGAAATGTCAATAAAGATTCAAGACTCTGTTATTCCTCTTTAATATAACCTGAAGTAACCCAAGTTAAATAGCTTATTTTCAGGGGTATTCCAATGCATTAGGAAATATTTACTTCCACTTGATTATCTGACAGCAGAAATAGGCAAAGGAAACAAGATGAACATCAAAGACTATTTAAAATCTCATAATTTATGCCTGAATGATTTAGCTGTAAGGCCATGAAACATTTTGAAGTTTCTTGGCTGCCAGCTTTATATATGTTGAGACCATTTTTTAAAAAGTTATTATGATTCCTACTGGAGTCAAAATTAAATCAATACATCTATTAAAATTTATTATCAATTTTACATGAAGGACTAATATCAGTGTGGAAGCTGCAGCCACTCTAGCTGATTTAGCAGTTTGCTCCTACACAAAGAGCCCAGAGCAGCAGCTGTACCATTCCCTCCTATCCTGATCTTCCAAGTATTTCAAGCCTGTGCTAGACAAAACCACATCTGGGAATGAGAGCACTATCCAGGAGGTATCCAGCAGAGTGCAAGGCTCACTCTCCTCTGAGCAAGTTCAGCTTTACTCAGGAGTGCATAGCAGCCCCAGCAGTTTCTGAAACTGCAATACCCAAATACATTTAATCTGAGTTTCCATGCACTTCAGCGACATTATTCTACAAGTTTCAAAGTCGATCAAGTTATTTTTGAACTAGCAATTATCTTATTTCCGGTACTCCAGTCTCCAGCAGACCAGGGAAAACTCACGCTTTTTCCTGTGGTCACAACTGTGACCTGTGATCACCTTTTACTTTATCCTATCGTATGTAAAAAGGCTCCAACAGCAGAAGCCTGGAGCCTTCTGCTTTCGTTAATGGACTGTGTAATACTAAACAGAACCCAGCAGTGGAGAAAACTACATGACAAGTAGCCCTAATAGCAGAAGAAAGAAATTGTGAATGACCCGTTCTGAAAATTAGCAAACAATATGAGACACTTAACTTCACATGCCACTCTCAAAACTAAGTAGCTGCTCCAACAGATCAAGATACTCCTGAAAAAAGGGTTTAATAAAACTGAGAATTAAGTAACAGCTTGTAACAGGAATACTTTTCTTCTTCGGATGTCATACTAAATACCCCAAATTTGTTGGATACAATGTAAGTTCAACCTGGTTTCCTTTTCCTGACAGAGGTGAAGCAGGGCAGCACTGCAGCTCAAGAAAGGATCTATGACCAGAGAAACAGTTCAGCATTAGGTTTTCATAACAAGAGACTTTACAGTATGAGTTACTTGAGATCAGAATATAAAACAAGACACTTTCTGTCACTGCAGTCTCTGAGACAAGTAGTGGAATCCTGTCACATTTCACAGTAAGACAGCTACCCTGATACAGAAACTGCGATTTTCCTTTTTAAGTGAAAGCCATAAGCACAGACAAGTAAAACAAGGAGACAATTTGCTAATACTAAGCATGATATGCTAAAAAACCCCAAAAAACTACCAAAACAAAAAACCATCTAACTTTGCTACTATGTGTTTGTTTGTGAAAACACTATAAAGTGTTTGTTCCATTAGAGGGTGCTTTACAAACTACGTGCACGTCTGATGTAAAAGGGTAATTCTGGCTGGATTAAGTGCAAGGGAAAACTGCAGTGACCTATAGGGAGAAAACATCTTCTGACCTTTGGTGTACAAAGACGCCTGACAACCTAAGTCTGTGCCTTTTTGGGGTACCAATCTACCCAAGTAATTTGATCAGAATCTAACTAAACCCATTCAGATGACAGGATCTGGGAAATCACACACCTGTAGTTAGCAAAGTGCTAACCACACCACCTAGTAGCATATACACACTGTAAGAATACCTGGCAGTGATAGGGAAGAGACAGTAGAGATTTAAGAAGGAGCTTGAGCTTACAGGATGAGGAACCGAGCAAGTGTCCCTGACACTTGCTGACCAAATGAACCACCTTCAGAACCAGAAATAACAGGCCTGTGACAAACCTAGAAATGACACAAATCTGCATTAGATCTTGAGCCTTCAAATGCTTCATGGATGCTTAAAAGGAAGCCCTTCTGAACACTGTATCTTTCCTGAACTGATGTAAAGTGGAAAACTTATCTTCCAGCCTCTGAAGCTACCATGATAAAAATTACCATTACATTTGTTTGTTGTCCGTGTACTACAGTAATTTTTAAATACTTTTCTTAGTACTAGGGAAAAACAATTAAAGTCAGGGCTTGTTTGACTCTGGTTACCTATCGAGCTAATTGCCAAAGACTAATTTCAGAGCTCTGCTGAGATTAAAATGTTAATACACACAAGAAGACAGTATAAAAATTCATCTAAGAAAAAAAAAATCATATACTAACGAATTCCCTTTGGAATGAAGTTTTCTTATTCTGGATTAGAATCTGAGCATGAAGCTCTTATGCTAGGGTGAATGGAAGGGGTATTTACAAAAAAGTGGAAAACCCACAAAAACTTAAATTAAAATCAAACTAATTCTGCCCTTAATAAATGAGACTCACATCTGTTTTGAACACTGTTTCATGTTATTGTGAAATACAGCTACAGGGGACTTATTTCACAAAACAATGCTCCACAGCTTCATTCTCTACAAAGGAAATCATTTAAAAATACACCCTCATTTCAATACACAAAGACTTAGCAAAGCTCCTGATCCCTCAGAAACGTGGCCGTGGTGTCAGCATCGTTTCTCATTCTCACCAAGCACACTGAGGAGCAATGGGCACAGCCCAAGCACAGATTAGCTCGTGGGAGATCCAGTGCCCCTGCTGAACTTGCTATCTCTGCTGTCAGCACCAGGGTACCCAGCCTGCTGAAGTGCACACAGACCAGATTCAGCTGGTGTGCAAAGACAACACTGGCAGCTTTGAAGAAAAAAAAACCTACCAAGATTCCTGAAAGAGGCAAATATTGCCCAGGATGAGCGCTGCACGAGAGGCCCACTCAAACACAGAGAAGGAATATTTTAACTCAGTCTATGTTTCAAATGTAAATTCATGTTTTGCTGTGCACAGACAAGCTGATATTTTGACACTGATGCAGAGCAAAACCATAAACTGACGATTATGCATCAGTGGACAGAGTCTCAACAACAGGGCAGGACAGGAAGGAAGGGGGAAGATGTGTGAGACAAAAAGCAGTGCTTCCAGAACAACAGCTTTACACCTTCTTTTGTGAAACAAGAAAATGACGGACTCGCCAATTCAACTGTTTCTGCCTTTTGCCCAGGATTCAATTTAAGAATTAAATTACTGGGATAGTCATCTTATTGCCAGCTGCAGCCTCCATCTACTGCAAGACAAGCTGAAGACTGTGGCAAACTAAACTACACTGGGCTGGGCTCTCCCAAGACCACATGCTGACAACTAAAGCTGCCAAGCACAGAGCATCAAGGGCCAAGCTGTACTTTTTATATCTATACGATTACAACAGCCTAAAACCCAGAAAGCAGCTTCCTTTAGATACAGGTGATGCTGAATAAGCCTACTTGATGATAAAAGAAAAACATTGTTTATGACAGCTACTAAAATTCAGAGAGCAGCATATTTTAAATTAGAAGACTCTATCTAGTCATAAAAACAGGTATTTCAAGGACAGCCTGCTTATATTCCCTAATGAAGTGCAGGTGACATAAACAGCTATGATAACATGACTCAGACAAGACGACGGCTCCTCTGACAGTCTTCCAGGCTTTGGAGTAGGAAGAAGGCAGGAGGACAGGAGATTGCAAAAGTGTAAAGGGCTCTTGAAAAACGCAAATGTTCTCCACATTCACGTCCAAAGGTATCCTGGACAGCTGGAGAGATGTCCCATCTGATGGAGCAAGATGAAGTAACCCAAACACCTACACACTTCTAGCATGACAACTTGCGAGTATCAGAGTTAACAGCACTGACATTCAGACTGATTTGTGTCAGTGCTTGCTTACTGCAAAGATAGATGGAGATGACACCCACAGTGGGATTGGGCAACACTGCAGAAGTTAATCAAGGTCACTGTTATTATGAGTTTACCTCTTGCACTGCATTTCTGTCCACATGACCCTAATGCCCCTGGGTCTGGCCATTTAGACTGGAACACAACTTGTACCTTAGTTTTTCTACTGCAGAAAGCACTCAAAAGACTTTTGCTCTGTATCCCTGTAAACCACACTGCAGGAATCTCATCTTCAGCCAAAATCCATTCTAAAACCCAAGTGTTGAGGGAAAACACCAGCAAGGAAAGCTAACTCTGATCCACACATCAAAGGGTTCGCTGTGCACAAGCAGCATTACCACAGATACAGCACTTTAACAGCCTCAATGACATTCCCGGTCCTCAAAAGAAAAGCAGGCAGCCTTTTATTCCCCATCTGGTGGTCATTAACTCTAGAGAACAAACCTCAGAGTACGTCACTAGCTCTACTCCATCCCTCCATTTTGTACACGCTGCTTGTGTTGCAATGATTCATCCCCTTCACATGGATCTCCAAAGAGCTCCAGCTTCCCGTTCCCCAAAAGGCTGGATTAAACTGGAGAGCGCTCGTCTAACTTGTAAGGTGCCTTCCTAAGGCAAGTTTAAACCAGTACCTGCCCATCCCAGCTATTTTATCTTTCCAAAAATTAATCTTACTCACACACTTGCCAGCATTCACAAACTGGGAGAAGACATAATTTGTTCTTCCTATTGCTCCAGGCCCAGTTAGGAGACACTCAGAGCAAGGTGGCCTATATGGTGCAAGAGATTGACGTACCTGATACCAGAACCCTGCACACAAACCAGGAAGCCACTGTCTCCCTATTGCAAATCCAGTGATTTCAATAATTGCAGAACCCTCCACACAACGCTTGTAATTTGTATTGTATCATAAGTATTTGTAAAATAACATAGTACCACAGAAAAAAATGCCCACCTTAGCTCCTGAGATGAGATTTGCTTATAACAATATGCTAAAACTGCAGAAGCTACTTTTTGGTGTGTGAGTGTGTGTGCTGCCCTTTGATATGCACCTTAGTCTTCAGCTGGAGAAGGAATTAAAAATCAGAAGCAAATGTCCAAGTTGGAACTGAATCTCAGTCCTAGTCAGACAGCTTTTTATCTATTTCTGTGCTGGAAAAAACCACTCCCACTATGTTCTGGTTTCTCCAGCTCTGAGAAGAGCATAGTACTCCCTCTTCCCCCACTGTGTTGCCTATTTAAACAATATGGCCTTAGGACAGGATAACAATGAACAGCACAAAGGACCTTAAACTCAGACATAGCATCCATGAGTAACAAAATGTCCCTCCCCAGTGCTTCCTGCCTTCAGCTTCAAAGAGTCTCTCTTCACATTCAACCCTTCACCCTCATGTTCTGAGCAGAACACCAAGCACTCTAGACATGCTGACAGCTGGCAAGGCAGCACTGCACCAAACCAGAAGCTGGAATAAGAATTGCCAATTTATCAGCTACTAATCTCCCTAAGGACACCACAAACTCCATCCCCTTGCACCTGCTTCAGAGCAGATGAAGGAAGACAGCCCTCCCACCTGGTTATCAGGTCTCCAAAGAAACCGTACAGAACAGTGCGTCTGTCCCCTGCCACCACCTATACTTTTCTCCTCCTAAAACTGCTTACAGACCACAAAAATACAACTGTTTCAGCTGTGTTTAAACCCTAACTCCAGAAATCTCTGCATTTTAGTTAGAAGATCACCATGTTTCTCAACTCTACCTCCAGCTACTGAAAAATCTGCAACAGGCACTCTAGTTCCAAGGGGGAAAAAACACTGAAGTCTCTTCTCTCCTGAAGGGTCTTTATAAGCCACCTCTGCAAAACAAGAAAGTGCAACCTCAGAGGAAGAGGAGCAGCTGTTTTGACAATCTGGCCCTTGTTCAAATACCAGGATAAACCCTGAGTAGCAAAATATTGCCATCAATAAAAAGCTCAACTAAAGTACATCGCCCTGGCCCTAAAGCTCAGGTCATCTACTCCATGTTACATACACAGGAAAAGCTGCTGCAATGTTGTTCAGCTGAAAATGTGTACAGAAGTGACAAATGAAAGAAAAAATGTTCTGGATAATATTCTACAAGTTCATGCTCTCGTGTGTCAGATGCTGTGTTAGGCAACAAAGCAGAGTATGTGACAAATGCCAGGAAAAAATTAAAAAGCTATGTGCACTTGGGGATTGCTCCATTCCTAGGAATTATTTCCTTGACTTTTAACTACGAAGCCACATCTCTGGCCAACGTCTAAAAAAACTGCTCTCAAAAATTCTCAAAATTATTCCATTAAGACACTGCCATGTACCTTGCTACACCAAACTGACAAGACATTTGGATGGAAACAAGACAACTTCCAATTTCCTGCTGCGTACACTGAGTAGTGGAACAATCCCAACACTTCAGAAATTCTAAAGCATTTGGTAAAACTTACTTCAGAGCAGCCAAACAGTGGGTTTCAGGCAGAAAAGCTGTATGCAGCTTATGCATGTTCAACACCAGACCTCATATTTCATTTCTTCTTATGATTTATTTTTAAACACGGCAAAATATTCAACTACTGAGGTCCTGGATGCTTGCTGCAAAAATTAGTAATACTATGCAAATCAATGACTGGGATTACAAAATGAGCAATAAGGAATAAAAGCTACCAGGGTCTTATTTTTAGAAAGTCATTGAAAAATAGCATTATGGAAAAAAAAAATGGACATCTTGAAGAACCAGAACTATGCCTTCATTGAGAATGTAAGAGTATTTCTCCCCCAAATAAAGCTGCACTATGTGCTGAATGCTGTGTGTGTGAAAAGACTGTCAGCTGTACACTGCAGCTGATGAGACCTAGCAGGCACTTAGCTAGTTGACCAAACAACTGAAACATCAGTGTGTTATCAACATTATTCTCATACTAAATCTGAAAGCACAGCACTGTACCAGCTACTATGAAGAAACTTAACTCTATCCTGGCCAAAACCAGGACATCACCACATTCCCATCATGGAACATGTGTTTGATGGACACGGCTGAAGATGAGTTACACAGACTGATCAAAATATTTTAGTGAAGTTACAAGTACACTCCAAGCTTTCCTGAGGCAGAAATCAATCTCTCTCCTGTCATGGAAAGATACAGGCAGCTGCAGCACTACTGTGCTGCAGAGCTGAATTCCGTGAATGTCCATCTGTCTGCAACATATCTATGCTGGGCAGAATTATGAAGGAAAATCTCCATCTTTTGGTGGGCACCATGAGGCTCAGCACTCTGCAATACTGACAGAGAAGGAAGCCATTGTCTTGCTAACACTCCCTAAAAAGCTCCTTCTCTGACGAAGGTATAAGATAAAAATACATACAGGACACCCACACAGCTCACAACTGCACAAAGCATATGGCAAGCTTGTGAACATGAACAAATACACTCACGTCAAAAATATCGATAAGGAATCCAAAAACATCTACTGATCGGAAGCTCTGTGGGAAGCAACTTTTGTCTCTTTGAGACTGACAGGAGCCTCCAACTAAAACCATTTCCCAACAGTCTGATGCTGCCCCTCTTTACCCTGCCATCATCCCAGTTTCAGAAGTCACCACCTTCAAATGCAGAAAGGGATTTAAGAACTTCAGGTGGAGATGCAGGGTGTTTTTCCTTTAGAAGACACTGCCTACTGAGGCTGAGTGATAAGCACCTACACTAACTTTCCTGCTGTGCCTCCAGTGAGCCTGCACTGCCCCCACCCCATCAAGATAAGCATTTCAGACATTTTCCAGTCCCCACCTCTTAGCTTCCCAAGACAAGAGAAAGGCATGCTTGCTACTGTTCTGTCCTTGGGACTCCTTCATATTGGACAGGGGCAGATCCCAAACACAGAGCAGCTGTCAATGCAAGTCATTTGTGCAAACTGAACTACTGCTGTAACCACCTTTGAGAGAAACTGTTGAGATTCAAGCAACAGCCATGAAATAAGGGAAACTTTCCCAGGGTGATGCACCAGTAGAGTATTTTATCTTAGCAGAGAAAAAGGCCTAGACACGATGGAAAACATCACCAGAACTCCATGACAGCACTAGAAAATTTGTGAGGCAATTCTTATTTGAACCACTGTCCCTCTCCTACTTATCTTCCCTCATTACAAAACTCCATCTCTCATTAGTATTAATCGAGAACTAATTGCCAAGGTCTCCCATGTCCCCAAAGGCATCAAGTCTGATCTCCACCAGTCGTGTTGGAGGATCTCCCAAATTACTGGCACAAAACTGTATTTCCTGCCACCACTCCTGCTGACACAGACAGAGATTTAAAAAGTCCTACTTTTATCTTAAAGAAGTCTTGAGATCGTTGACATTAAGTATGTGTTACAAAAGAACAAATTTCAGAAAGACTGACTACAGCTCCATATTTTCCGCTTTCATTCTCAACTCTGGAGCTCTCACTTGTTCATCAGCTGAACAGCTACAGAAGTCAAATTTAGAAACCAAATTTCCACTTGAAGACATGCAGGTATGCTCATATTTCTGAAGCCAAAAACAATTTTCTAATCCTCCTTCTACCATGCAGGTCACAAGAATCCAAAATTAACTTCACCCTTTCTTTTCACATCACCTTTCAAATGTCCTAACTCTCACTGTGACACCACAATATATTACTGCAGTTGACTAAGATCATTAGTTTAAAAAGCAAGCATTCAAGATGAAAATATTTTCAACTATAAACCACTGGAACTATTTAGGATTTATGTCAGCCAGGACATTTTGAACAAACGCTGTGCTAAAAATACCGTAGTCTCATACACACCGGGAAACCACTACTACAACGTGTTCAGCTGAGCTAGGAAATAGCAAGAGCCTGCAGCAGAAAAGGCTCTCTCTGCTCTGCCTGGAACAGCACTTCCACACTGTAGTAATTCCAGTGTTCAGCCAGTGATGGACAGCGGAAGCCACCAGAGCACACACAGAGGAGCTCCCTGGAGCAGGCAGTTACTGGCAGAGTAAGGACAGCAGTAACTGGGAACATTGTAAAAACAGAGTAATCCTACTGCAGCTATCAACTGGGTTTTAAATTTATTTTCTACTTTTTTTTTTCCCGAAGAGCAGGACAGCAGCAAACTCGCTGCTGTAACCAAAGCAAGCCCATACCCTTGTCACATTCCCTTAACAGGAGGAACCATTCTGAAATCTAAAGATGATCCACATTTAAACACGGACAGTGCTGAACAGCTCAGAACAGAGAGTCCTGCAGGGAGAAGGTACGGGCAGATCTATCATATGCTCTGTCAAAAGGGACAGTCCCAGGACAGCAAGGTGATAAACACTGATTTCTACATTGAATATCCTCTCTCAGATTTGGAAAGCTAAGACACAGACCTTCAAAAAACCAGGCAGAAGCAGAATACATAACACTAAATAGATTTTGCTCCCATGTTTCGGAGTGTGAGGTTTTCTATACAATGTGGAACAGTATCTATAAAACTGGCAGCTGCAAAACCAATTCAATTTAATAAGCCAATAAGTATTTGTGAATCACTACATGTCCTACAAGGATACGAGAGACTGTATCAGCACAACCAACTCAAGCAGACTTGAAACTGTCCCATCTTGAAAAGCCACAGGGAAAAAAAACTGTGCTGATTTCCTAGGTTAAATTGTATTTCTCTTAAATAGTCACTGTGACATTAAGCCCATCTCTGCAGTCCAATAACAAAAAAGCAGATACACTGTCAGTGCTCCACTGATTTTAGCAGAACTACAGCAATTTACAACACCAGGAAGAATCTGACCTGGAGCCTCCCTCTAACAGGGCAGTGGCTTGTGCTATTTCAGCAGCTATTACTTTAACAGGAATCCAGTGAAATCATTAACAGAGGAATTTGAGTCAATGAGATGTTAAGTACTTGCTATAATTACATATTATTGCAGTTTCTGCTGACAGTGCAACTCAGGAGGTTAGAATTCAATGAAGTATCTAACGAATATCTGAAGTCACAGCTGTAAATGAAATTAGACCAGATTTGTGCTTGATCACATTTATGAGCTGTGTGTCTGACTTACATGAAGCCATGTAAAAAAAAGCACACTTTTACACTGGTCCCCGGTTCAAAATTTTTCCTATTTTACAAAGTAAACAAAGAAGCCCTGATAACACATTAATAACAGAAAGTGCTTAACACTTGAGTAAAAGGAAAAACATCTTAAGAAAACCTGCTAGGAGGAAGAAACACACGGGCCATTAACCCCCGAAACACATCTTCCAGCACATTTAAGCAATTCTGCTGAGTTTTAACAAAAACACAAGTTGGCTGCAGCTCCCAAAAATGCACTCAACTCCTCACTCCCACCAGACATCCATTAAGTTTTAACCTAAATGCTGAATGTGTCAGAACAATTAACACAACAGACCTCAAGGTCTCTAGCAAAGCCTTTCTGAGGCTTCTGCTGGGGAAAATAGATGCAACCAACTTATGTAGCATATGACAGTGAAGAGCAGCTTATCAACAATATGTTTATTTACATTTCTGAGAAGTGTCATGAATGATCAATTTACTTCAGAGTACTCTCACCTATGACAATCTGAAGATTCCTATACACTGTTATATCCTAACAAGCCCTGCGAGAGATTGAGGTGAACATATTGAAAATCAATGCAAAAACAAAATTAAGAAATTTTTCAGAGATTGGCATCTTATGTAAAATCCTTCTGAAATAAAAAAAAAAACCTTAAGTGGTTGCAGACTTAAAACTACCCAAGTATTGTTCTGAGGCTGTGGGCAGCACTTCCCACAGTGCAGGCTCACCACCAGCACTGCAGTCTGGAGCAAAGGCAGGGAGCAATGCAAGGAAGGAACAAGCTACATTCTTCTGGATTCTCCTCTCCATGTATCACAGAAAAGACAAAGGAAATTTTCAGCAGAGATATCAATCTGGACCTAAACACCATTAACTACCTTTTGTACTTTGGATCCCTTGCCAAACGTTTGACATTTAAAGCACTCGTGAGACGTGCTCCCAGGGAACTTAAAAGACAGTTTCTCCCTGACGTGTCGCACACACACAGAGCACAGGCAGTGCCTTCACGCTTCCTAAATCCGTGCAGTTTGTTTAGCACAGTGGCTCTAACAGCAGTGCTAAGGTACACACAGCCCTATGCCAGAAGTGGCCCTGCTCTCCTTCAAAAAACTCTCACCCATCCAGAAGGCGCCAGCAAAGGCAGCAGCAAGGAAGCACAAATCTGGTCTCTAACAGACTGTTTCACAACCACTGAGAAATCCTAAAGATCTCTGCTATGTTGCTCTACAGTTTGTTAGCATTTAAATCACCCACACCTCTTATTGCACAGCTCTGTCATACATGAAACATGAATTTAATGCAAAACATAAAACGTGCTGAAACTCCTTAACTTGTAAGGCATTTGCTTCAGCACTCCTGTTATTTAATTTGAATTTCCTCTTGCTCATTCCTTTATGTTGCCAGCCTGATAAATACACAGATGCCCCATGAGCACTTGGGCCAACATAAAAAACCTGTCAGTTCCTGATAAGATGCCGCAGCATTAAGGGCTGCAGTTTTTTCCCCCCAAAAATACTCACCGTTAAAGCAAACCCCACCTTCAAACATGTTTGAATTTCAGAAGCCACCTCTGAGATGCTGGACAAATTCACACTTGACTCCCGTTAATGCCCTGTAATGGTTACTCCAGTGACACTTGACCTCAAATTGCATCTTAACATTACTGGCCAAATCAACTGGAGGCAAAAAGCACTGCTTGGGGTGATGTCCTCAGTCTCCACACTGAGCAGTTCTGGATTTTACACAAGTTCTGATCACAGGCTGCTGAACAGCCAAGGCACTAACAGCAGTTAGTGGAATTTAGTAGCTTTGGAATGCAATTTGATTATTTTGCAAACAAAAGTAATTTTTATCTACTGCACTCTGCAAACACAATGGGAGAGCTGAAAGTCAAGATAAATTGCTTTTAGTCTCAGCATTTGTCCTCAGTAGTAAGAGCCTGTTACATCCAACCTGAGTAACAAAGCTCTTAAAGGCAAAACTCAATAGAATCCAAAACTGTGGAGGTGGGGACATTTTCAGCATCCAAGCTGTAGCTGGAAATAACAGTTTTGGACTCCATTTCCCTTCTGAATGCTGAAGACTGCAAGGATGTTACCTGCAGAAAAGGCTGGCTGTTTCAGCACAATACTGCTCTCAGCATGGTCTGCAAACAGGCAATGCTAGGACTGAACATGGAAAATTCTTCGCAATGCGTACGGATACTAAAAATACAGCTAAGGTGAAAAAAATACCCATTACAGCCAAACAGGAGGGAGAACCTGGATATTGAGATGGAATGCAATTACTCAAGTTGGAATTTGCCCAGGACACTCTTGCTTAGAGTGATCTGGCTATTTAATGACAAGAAATAGCCAGGAACACATATTTACTGCTGGCACTCTCTCTCATACCCAGCACTACCCTGCTATCAATGAAACGGGTGTGTAACCAGATCCAGGCTCCTAGCTACAACCAGGCTGTGCAGTGGTGACCTGCAATGGGCAGATCCACCCAACCTACTGCAGCTGCAACAACTTGTGTGACCACAACCCGAGGTAGTATGTCCACTGACCCAGATAGGAACACTAATAACAACAGGAAGCTTCAAAATGCTTAAGCTGCCCTATTACTGATACACTAGCCAAAAGTCACCCAAAACATTCTTCATTAACAAAAATGTTTACTTCTGCTACACTCAACATTTAGAATGAGTCAGTACTAGCCCCCAGAAAAACTTCCCTTCCCCCAAATATGAAGCATAGGAGGCCTAGAAGGAGAGCTTGACTCTACTGTTTAGCGCTGCCTAACAATAATCAAACTACAAGCCAATTCTAAACATCTGGGGGGAAAAAAGCCAGTACTTGAGATTCCTACCACCCACTCCTAATCTTTGCCACTAGATAGCATAAAAACAAGAAAATAAGAGCTAGAGCCTCAGTGCTCTGCCTGAAGGAGAACCACTGTTCTCGGATCCGCGCATGACAATTCCCGACACACCAGTGCAAAGAACTCCCGTGCAAAGGAAACAAGACTCAGAGCAAGCAGAGGTGACAGGTTTTCAGGGAGATCAGGGGTGGTCATAAGGTCAGAGCAGGCAGTTTCTATTCAACATTATTCCCTTAGCAAGACTAACAGGGTGAAAAGGATTTTGGGGTTTAGGGGCCCCTGGTCAGTGACAACGACGTTACATGACTGTCACAAATAATTACAATAGGATGGAAAGGGTGCTGATACCTACAGTGGAATGGATTTGTTGGGTGTGCTTGATTTACCAGGAATTCAGTTTTTTTGTCAAGGTGTCTTACTTTGAATTTCTGTATTGAATTCCTCCAACACATGGTAGACATAAAAACCGCAGAGTTTTAAGAGCTTTATGACTAAAACTCTTAGAAGAATAAAACAGCACGTGGTCACAATAGAGAAGAAAAATCCCTCTAAAAGGTTCAATGGAAGCTGGAGTGGAAAAGTCAAATATACATCATTTCCTCTATGTACAACAGCACTAAATAACTAAAGCTTACCAGGGAGTATTTTTCCCCAAATAAAGATGATCCTTAGATGAAGCAAATATTTTCCAGCATAAGAAGGCTACAAGCATTCCTATGTAAGCTTATATTTAATTGCTTCACGAGTTACACCCGACTTCTTGGGAAATCCATGGCACCCTTGTTTTCTGATAAGAAATATTCATAGTGCCCCATCATAAATTCAGAATGGAAATAAAGAGTTCAAAATCTGCATATTTGATACTGTCTGCTCCTACTGCACACACACAATCACATTCCAATGAACTGACAGAAAGAAAGGTGCTCGCAAGCGTAGATCTGTAAATATTTACCCGCAGTAGCCTACAGAGCGACCAGGCACGTGGACATCATCCAGAAAAGCATTCTAAAAATTAGTGTAACTATAAGTCAAGCAGATATTTTCAACCACCTTCTTTGTCCTCTACCACCTCAGCAGTCAGAGGACAGCTCAGAGCTCCTCACACATCCCAAACAGTGACAGTAACACACACACACAAAGGTTTTATGCCCTCAACTCCCCTTCACCCTACTTAAGCCCTTCAATTTGACACCTATCAAATGGGGTAGGCTTGCAATTAGCTTGCTTCCTATAAAAATGAATAAATTATCAAAAAAAGTTATCAGTCATCAGGCTGATTAGAAGAGATAATATTGTATGTCTGTATATAGGAATACAAATATATATAGACAAATAAGTGTATATATTCATACACAAAAAATTATATATAAGTGTATCTATATATACATTAAATTATAGGACTTCTGTAAATGCTTCTGAACAAAATGAAGTGAGCTTGCAAAGTCCCTGAACTGATGCTGTCTATATTTCTGGAATTGTCTACACTGTGGTCTGTTGGGTTTTTTAAAAGTAGGTTTTTATTTTAATTTAAAAAAAACCCACTCAACAAGGTAAAGTCACATCATTTGAATAGAAAGGAAGAAAATAAGACTGATCTTAAAATGGATGCAGCAGCTTCTTTTAAAGAGCAACATGTTGCAATCACCTTTCATTTTAGGGGAAGGGAGGGATTCCCTCAAAGGAACAGAGACGGGGAGCAGTGGGGGGAGGGAGCCGGCGTTTAAA
>VZRF01002868.1:0-83361 GCA_013396875.1 Vireo altiloquus | reverse complement strand
GCGCAGCGCGCATGCGCTGGCTCCCCGCCCCGCCGGCTGTATTTGCATACCGGCCCCGCCCCCCGGGCCGCATGGCGGGCGGCTCTGAGGGGAGCTGTTTCTGCCGCCTCCCCGCGATAACCCCCCCAGTGACACCCCGCACCCCTCCGGGCCCCGCGATAACCCCGCAGTGGCACCCCGCACCCCTCCGGGCCCCGCACCCCCTGGGAGGCCCTCGGGGCATCCCCTGAAGTCCCCCCGCGACAGACACCTCCCCCGCCATAGGCACCGGCTCATAGGCAATTTGAGCATTTCCAAGTGAGAGGAGGTGAGCGGGGAGTGTGCACCTGTCTCACAGACCTCTCGTTATTATCAGTCTCTGTTATCTGTGTGGCTGACCCCTTGCTATCAGTCTCTGTACCCCACCGCACCGGGCTGGAGTGCAGAGGCCACAAGGAACCACGGGGAGATAAGGGGGATGCTAAGGGGGGATGTGGATCAGGCAGCTTTGGGCTCACTTGACTCGTTTAAGTCAAGGACAGTACTGATGCATTGCATATGAGAGCATTAAAAAAGGATCAGCCTGCAAGGTTTTTGTTCTGGCATAAGCAGGCTCTTTAATTTCTTTCTCCTGCAAGGAAATGGAAGGTAAAAGGGGGCCAAAGCTTTATTTTCTTCTAGCTAATGTGATAATGAAGCACATTCTTGCTTAGAAAAACACCCCTCCTTTCCCAACCCAAACCTGAAGACATTTATTTCTGTTCTGCAGCAGCTCTTATAAACGGGTTTTCTTGTCGGTGTACTAAATGGCAAGTTTAGTATGCATGGCTGGTACGTGTCTCACAGGACTGCCTCCAGTCTTCTTGGAGCTTCCATCCTCTGCCGCAACACAGACTGTACCTTTCCTCAGCTTCTTTACACAACCAGAGCTTTGATTTGACACTAAAATAACCTGGCGCTGCCAGGCTATCTGAAGAGATACATCAAAATGTAAGCAGTGACAGCAGCCACCTATTTGCACTGCATATTTATATCCTGCAAAGGAAAAACTCTGTCACTATCTTACTGTCTTCAGAAGAGGATCTGAGGACTTCCTTTTTTTACCGAGAGCAGGCACATATTTCTGGCTCTGGAGCTGTTTATTATGCAAACTGCTTTAGTCACTGTTAGATTTTTAAATATAAACAGAATGAAAGGGCTGTTTCAGATACCGGCAAGAGGTGTGTGCCCCTGTCTCACAAGAATGAGGTGAAAGTGGGCTTTTCTCTGGGTTTGAGCCCCTCCTTGCTGCCATCCAGGGCTGCAGGTCTGTGTCTTTTGGGACAGCCTGGCAGCGGGCTGGCACCCCCTCCTTCCAACATTAGAAATTCCTAAAAGCTCTTTCTTTGAAGCAGCAGTTTCACTTTAAATCCTACATCTTTGTCTCCCCAAGAAGCCCTGCTCAGGTGGCTGTGCCTGCCCCAGGAAAGGGACCTGCCACCACCTCTCCAGCACGCTGCAGCTGCAGCCATCCCTGTGAAGGGGAACGCAGCACGGCCCCTTCCAGCAGCTGCCACCTTCACAGGCGCTTGCGAGCACGTCTGGTTGCAAAGCAGAGCCCCCGAAACCGGCACACGAGAGGCTCGGTGCTGTGCTGCCTGCAGGAGCCTGCTGACAGCCGGATGGGAGAGCTCCGAAGGAACAGGGAGCTTCCCAGTTTGGTATCTCAGGTCCTGACAACCACCACTCCCACGGCAGCAGCAGTGCCAGAGCCATTAGTGACAAGCGAAACCTTGTGCTCTGCTGTCAAACACCGCTCATGCCATGGAGGAAACCTGCAGCTGAGACAGCCGTGCTCGAGCCAGAGCGAGCTGTCTCCCAGGAATCGGTTCCCATCTGCTACACGGAGTCTCCTTCTCTGGAGCTATTCGAAACCCACCTGGACACAATCCTGTGCACCCTGCTGTAGGTGAGGCTGCTTTAGGAGCGGGCTGGACTAGGTGTTCTCTGGAGGTGCCTCCCAAACCCAGCCATTCTGTGTCATCCGTTTTGTCCCCAGGGTTATCCCGGAGCCTGCAGGGAGCCCCCTGCTTTGCTGTTAGAATGCAAGAGGCAACGAAATATACAGCTTGTTCGAAACACATTAAACGGTAACACCTGTGCGGCCCCATCTGTTGCAATGAGCTGTATAAAAAAAAAAACCCCTTCTGATCTCCAAACCTATAATCTGCAGCACCAGCGTCCAGGAGGCTGAACCTCCCTCATCCTCTTCCGCGCTGGCATCCCTGGAGACACGCTGGGACACAGGAGGCTCTGCCAAAGAAGAGGAAGGCTCGTACAGGACGCACCACAGTACAACCCAGGGAAGTGGCCATGGTCCCACGCCTGCCAGAGTTAGAGAAGCATTTGGACTATACTCTCAGCAGATGGGATTATTGGGGTTGTCCTACATGGGAACTAGACAAGGTGATCCTTGTCGGTCCCTTCCAGCTCGGGAGATTCTGTGATTTTCAAAAGCCCTTTCCACGGTGGAGACTGGCAGTAAGGGGGTTAACATGCTTAGACCTGCTTCTCTGGCGAGGCTGTGCACACCCCATCAAGATAAATGGAGGAAGTTCACACCTCTGAGCGCTGCGGTCTCTCTCCAGGGCTCCCTGGGACCGGTACATCACCATCGGGTTAATGTAGCCTAGGTGATTGCCTGCAAAAAGAAACAGCTGGAAACTATGTGTTTAAATTAAATCATAAATCATCCAGGATATAAAATCAGTAGAAAAGCCTCCAGTTCTTGATCTGGTGAATTGCGAGATTTGATTTATCTGGTGCACTCGGGGCTTCATGCTGTGCTCAGGGTGCCTGTTTTGGGAGAGAGGGCTGGGTGCTGTTTTCCTGGCCGGCTTTGCAGTCCTGTGTCGGGATGAGATCCTACACTTTGCTCCAGCCGGAGTCCCCACTCTTGTGCACGGACCAACACAAGAAAAGAGACCTCGACATCCAAATCCCTAAACCCTCCATAACCCTCTTTCCAAGCCTTGCTTTTAGCCTCAGGTGAAGCCATCTGCATTGTGTTCCTTCAGTTAATTCTCCTTTATAATTCACTTGATTATATGATGCATTTCAAGTTTGGAAGCGAAATAGAATTGGTAACTAAATACGCTCGTATCTTGGTATTTTTGATTACAAGATCGAAAGTTCAGGGCTTAGAGCTTATTTTGTAGTGCAGAAGGAAGAGCACAACATTGGCAACTCGTTCAATTTTATTAGCAGTCCCACAGATCCAAGTTCACTTGTTTAGTTTTCCTTTATATAATTTTGTAAAAATCTCTACTTTTGTCAGAGGCAGCGCCCAGTTTCTAGTGCTTATGTTTCTAGTGTTTATGTTTTAGGAGGAAAAAAAAGTAACAAACCCCTCCATCTCAATATGAAACAAGTGCATTCTGCTTGTGAGATGTAACAAAGAACCAGTTACAAAACACATTTAAACCCAGAAATCTGATTTTAAAAAGCCTGTAATGACTTTTTTAGTCTCAGCTTATTTGTAAGAGCTATGGCTTGGATACTTCTATCACTAGTCTACATTTTTTTTCACAACCGGAGACCTGCCTGATGTGCAGGATTCCCAACTGGCGTCATCCTGTAAACGTGCTGTCTCTAGAACCAAGTGAAGCTGTTACAAAATAGGAACAGTCAGATACACGACTCCCCACTCATTTTTCATTAGCATGACCTGCTCAAAACACTCATACCTATTATGTACTGTCGGATGCATTGAAACTAAATGATCTCAGTGCTCTGAAAGAAATCCACTTTAATAAACTGCAGCAATTATTCACAGTTTTATATGTAAGACAAGGGAGCAAATTAAGCAGAACCAGCAGATACGATTGTAAGTGGGAGCTTTCAAAGGTCAGTCTTAATTACTGAGTTTCACCTGGGATGGGAGAAGCTTGCAGAAGTCCTGGGAAATTACTAGTTAGAAAACAATAGCTGATATCACTTGAACTTTATTATGTCCTCATTTGCCTTGGTTAAGGGAGCCAGCGGTGGTAGAGAGGTTGGTGTAATGGAAAGAACATTCGGATCATAATCTAAAGAGCACGTACCTGGATTTTCAGCTGACATTCCCAAGCACATACACACACATCTGCTGCAATGGTTTGTGGCTGCTGCGTGGCCAGTGCGTAACACCAAATGCAGACAGGCACATATATCCCTCTGTGCCTCGTTGCCTTTCTGCTCCTAGCGAATAAAAGTGACTCTCCTGCTTGAGAAAACAAAGAGAAACCCATAAACAACATCTTGCTTCAGCCTGGCCCCCTAATTTCACCGTGCAGAGCAGTCAGTGCTCTGTATTTGGAGATTACCCCACCCCGGGGCTCCCGGCAGCAGAGCGCGGGCGCTGTGGGAGCCCCAGAGCACGTGAGAAAAGCCACCCTTGCATAACGTGGCAGGCGTGGGAGGCAATAGAATGGCTCTTTTAGAGCATTCACATGTTGCAAATGTAGCTGAGATAAGGAGTAATTTCATATAATCTGTGCCCCTGGAATGAATTTCTCATGAATTTAGGCTAGCTGGTTTCACTTTTATCTCCTGTAGTTGATTTCAGTGGCTGGTTCTCATAATATGACATAATTCTGTGATGCAGACTCCTGGCATTGCAAAGAAAGTGTCCAAGCATTTCTATTCAACATCAAAACTGCTATTAAAAAATACCCAGAGTTAAATTTGGTACCCACAGTTAATAAATGGCTCTCCTTCACAGCACAATGAGATAATATTTCCCCTGTCTCTCGTGTTTTCCATCCAAAGGAGAGAAGAATCCCCATTTTGGGAAAGAAACTGCTCACTTGGAATGTTTCCATTTCTGGAGTTGCGCCACGTGGAGAATGCTGGGCCCAACTCCAGGAGATCCGAGCAGCCTAAACCCATCCAAAATCCACGGGATCTCTGATAGTCGTCACTCCAAGTGCCAGGCCAGACGTATCTTGGAGACTGGCCCTGCTGAACGCGGGAGCACTTTAGAAAAGGAGCCTTTAAAGATTTTGCTCAAGTCAGTGGCAAGCACTGAAAATTCATCAGAGACTCTTGGCATGGCTTGCCTCTGACGTGCCAGTGTGCCATTGCCCTCCTGCCCCATGCCAAAAACCAGCTTTTAGCTGGAGGGCTTTGAGACAGCCTAAGCTCAGCCCAGCCTGAAAACCTCCGTGGAAGAGAGGCCCCAAAACGCGGGGAACTGTCCTTTAGCTGGCTTGCCCTGCAGGCTGGGGAGGAGTCTGGTCAAACGTGGGTGCATTCCGACCTGAAAGCTCGAATGAGGTGTGAACTGCTCACGCCTTAGGTAGGAGGTGACATGTGGCCCCATTAATGGCGTTATTAGCTCTGGTGGCTCCATGCAATTCCAGCGGGAAGGGGAGCCCTGCGCTGGCAGGACTTCAAGGTTCCTGCCCTGGCACAGCTGTCTCTGAACAGCTGCTTTCACACTGCAGGGATTGTCCCAGGAGTGCTGTGCCCTCCTTGGTGCACTCGGCTGTCTGGGGGATCCCATCCTGCACCCCTTCCAGCACAGTCCTTGGGCTGCCATAAAGGCACTGGCAGCTCTTCCCGAGTGCCTCAGCTCTCTTCTGCAGTTCTTCCCAGGCTCTGGATAGACCTGGTCCCCTCTTGGCACGAAAATAAAATAAAATAAACCAGAAGCTCTTTTGCGAATTGACACTTGGTAAAGGTGAGAGAGAGACCAGCCCTGCTTTTGGGGCTGCAATCCCCTACTCTAAGGAGGATCTGCTATGAGTTGCCCTGTTTTTAGGCTCTCTGTGCTTCAACACAACATCTGGCAGATGAGGCTCATGGTTCCTCCCTGCCAGTGTGAGTGACAGGGTGAGAAATGCAGGTGTGGGATGAGAAATGCAGCCGTGGAATCCTTTGCTGATCGGGTGAGAGCGATCCAAAGGAGTGGGGACATTTCCAGGTCTGAGCTAATCAGCCTGATTAAATACTGCCATTACTGAGCAGATGTAGCTCAAGGTGGAGTCTGTTAAGCACCATCCTCTCCTGGAGGTGGGTTACCTCTTAGCACCCCCTCCCAGGACATCAAACTGTGCCTGGGTCCAGCCTGGGTGCAAATCCTTGGCTTGATATCAGGATGCAGTGAGCCATTGGGAGAGGCAAGTGCAGGACGTGTCAGGGCTGATCATCCAGGGCAGGACTGCCATGGCTCATCCCACAGACCAAACCCACGAGCCAGCAGCACCTGCACCCCTGGGTGCTAACCATGAATGCCGTGTCACAGCTGGATGCAGTGTCCACAGGCAGAGTCACAACAGGCTGGAGAGGTTTTGGAGGTATGCTTGTGTTTAAGCCTGGTGCTGTCCTGCTGTCAGGCTAAGGCTGCTGGCTCTGAAAATCCAATGATTAAATTTGTATGTCTGATAGCTCTGTTTAAAAATGGCCGTATTGCTGGTTTCAAATGTATTTTTCATGGTTTTTTTGGAACATAAATCTTTCCTAAAACAGCTTCCAATGTTAGTATTGTAACAGAGCTACAAAAGCCAAAACATGAACCCTTGATCAGGAAATCCACCAAAACCTCAAGCAGAAATAACTACTTTAATGTAGTTTTGTACAGGAGGAAGTAATGAAGATACTTCATAAGGAAACAATAATCAATCTCAAATAATAATGACAATAATGATGAAACTGATTTTTAAAATAATGAGGTTTTGGGCATGCCTTTTTTCTTTATTTTTAAAAGAGGGTTGTTATTTTCATTGGAATTTAAATTTTTAAACTCTCTAAACCCTTCTGGAACATTAAGAAATATTTCCATGTCCTACAGAGTTTTTGATAAAATGAGACATGAATATTGTCAAGGCCAAGGATTTCATACCTCCTTTCAAAAATCCCTATTCTAGAAATAATGAGACTAGATTTAAAACAATAAATGTAACTTTCTCTTTAAATTCTTCGCACTGATGTCTTGAAGGTGCTTTTTATTATCATTTATTAAGACAAGATGGAATAGAAACATAGACCTGATCTGCTCCATATAGCTGCACTGATTTAACACAGCAGCAAATCAGTTTAATTAGATCAGTGATTAGACCTTATGTGAGCACTCCTCCATGCTAAGGGAAGCTTACACTGCTGGTGAATTACATCTTTGGGTCAGAGAAACAATCTGCTTGCTTTATAATAATAATAATAACAACAATAACAACAGTAATAATAATGACGATGACAACATTTTTCCTTTAATACAGATTTTTTTCTTGATGAAGCCAGAGAGTGGGGCAGGTAAGTGGTGAGGAAGGAAGTTGCAATCACTCCTTGTGTCAGGGTGGTGAGATAAACTTCTTATGGTGGTAACCTCTAAACCCTGTTCAACGTGTCCACGTCAGGTTGGGCAAGATGGAGCAAGGCAAAACACACAAACCATGACTAGCAAAAGGGTTGTCCAGAAGATGTAGTCTTGGGTCTGTACCATCTATGTCTGAGTCAACATTTGTGCCAATAGAGAGAGAGATAAACAGGCAAAAATCATCACTGCTTTAGAGAGCTCAGATGCCGTGGAGACAGCACAGAGATGTGGATAACCATCTATCTAAAATTATATTTAACCTAATCGAAGGCCTCTGTCGGATGCTGATGGGGATGCCTATCTTTTGCTACTGTTCCCAGAACAGCAGGAGCTCTGTGCAAGCAGCCCCTGGTGTCTGCTTGGAAAAGGGGGTAGAGCTGGTCTGGGGACACACATAGGCAGCTGGCAGCAGGATCAGCTCTTCTCAAGACAGGGAGCTTTTCTTAGTGTGTCTGAGGGTTTTTTGCATGCAGCCCCAAGACCTCCTGGCAGCAGGCTGTGACACAGAGAGCAGATGACTTCCTAAGGCTTTTTTCAGGATTGTGCACCTCTGAATTCATCGTGGAGATATGTGAGTATTAACTCTAGTTAATAAAGTAAGGGTGTGCAGATGCAGTTATAAGGAGAGGCTTAGCCAGCCCTAATTTGAAATACAGGCTTAAATATCTTTCTGTAGGGTTAACATAAGTGGAGTGTTTGCAGGAAATCAGCCTGGTGGCAAAACAAAGCATAGCTCGCTCGTATCCCAGCCCGGCCACGTGGATGTGAAGAAGCCTTAAAAAATAAGAGTAACAAGGAGCCCATGGGAAAATGTCACTTCAGAGCCTGGAGCTGGAGTGGGAAGACAGCAATAGTGGTTTTGTCCAGCTCTCGGTCTCCCTGAGTTCCTGCTGCCATGGTCTGGGGCTCATATTTCCCTCTAGGGACACGGGGGAGGCTCCACGAGCCCACTGCGGCTGCTGCAGCCAGGCTCTGTGGCTCCGAGGGGAGCAGCCAGCAGCAAGATCGGGGGGAGATAGGAGGAGGAAAAAAGATTCTGGAGAGGATGGAGATGCAACTGCTGCCTGCTTGCATCAAGTGGGAACCCATCCAGGTGGGACCAGCTCCTTCCTCACCTCCAAGCTGAGCCTCAGCTCCAGTTGCTGCTGCCCCCCTTCCCTTTTCCAAGACCTCCCAGATGCAGCAGAAGGAAGATAATTTGAGATGGGGCTGTACAGCCGTGAAATGCCACAGAGCAGCAATTTCCATTCATTCTGCCCATGAAGATCACAGCCCCTACAGTGCTGGGAACTGGTTTTTGATGATCATACTTAGAGAAATCAAGATGCAGAAGAAATAAATGCAAATACACTGGGCCAGCTGCTGGCACAACGCTGAGCCAAAGCCACTCTGAAAGCAGCAAGAAAGGTTTGTTATGGTTCACAGAGCTCCAGGAAGGCTCCTAAGCCAGACATGCAGAGGGGAGGGGACACATGACACCAGAGCAGCTACTCACTTCCAGTGTGGTCTGGAAGCACAGGGTGAAATCCTGGCTCCTGGGAAGCTGAGAGTGCTGAGCATCAACTCCAGCAGAAAGTGTCTGGGGTGTAAAAGGGCTCAGTGCCTGAGTGACTGGATCCTGATGAGCCCTGACCTGGCTCAGAGAGGTGCTGGAAGGGTTTTCCCAGGAGTATGGGCAGAGCTCTTGGGCACACAAGGTGTTGGGCAAGAGAACAAGCTATCACTAACAGGTTTACATGATGTGCCTCGAGCATGTGATGCTGCCAAATGTTTTGCCAGCTCTGTGTCTTCGTTTTGCATGGAGTGTGTTGAAATCAGCCATGCTTCATCTGTGTTGTGTTAGCTGGTGGTAAAAGCACAAGGTGCTGAGCCTGGTGATGCAGAAGGGCTGGAGGCCAGCTGCTTGCATTGCCTGCCTGCCCGAGGTCCTAGTGTTGCAGTGGGGATGCCTCTCTCCCAGGAAAGCCCTCAGATGGCTGGAGTTTCCAGCTCAGCATAGCAGAGGGAAGTAGCACCAACACAGGCTGTGCTGCTGCACCAGGACATGAGGACTCAGGAGCTGTTTCCCGTGCAGTGGTGCCAGCTGGCAACCTGGCACAGGCAGCTCACGAGTTATAATCCAAAATAGTCCCCAGCATGGGCATGGGGCCAGGCTGGGGCTGGGAGGGGAGCATGGCACTGTGCCCTCCATGGGGTACGGGCTGTGCACCCCAAAGCTCTGCCATCCCCACCCTGTGCTGCTCCTGATGTCAGTGAAATCCCACTGTGCCTCCTCCCTGGAGTGAGACACCCCGGGCTGGCAGGGCCCGCTGTCACCAGAGCGGGGCACTCATTCATAAATCCAGCACTGACCAGGATGGGCTTAGGGGAGGGGCTGGGAAAGAAGCAGGGAACAGGGACTGCTTTGTTGGTGTGAAGGTGGCGTGGAGAGCATGTGTGCATGGATGGAGCCGGGGGAAGAGGATTGGTGGCTTTGTGGTTGAAAGCTCACGGTCAGCTGCTGCTTGCTCTGCTCGTGGCATGGCTCAGCCCGTCTGTGGCTCCCAGCAGCCCCCTGAGCCCTGCCTCGGGTCAGCACTCCCCAGCCTCTGCCCTGTTCCTCACAGAGCAGGCCTGGCAGGTGGGCTCAGAGAAGGGAATGGTGTTGGGAAAACCCCCCTGTGCCAGCACACGGGACAGGCTCCAGAGACTGCAGGGTCTCGGGGCTGCTCGCTTGCTTGAGGTTGCTCCTCAGGGCCTCAGTTTCCCCAGCTGCAAAATGGAAGGGGTGATGCTGGCTCCTTGAAGTGCTTCAGAGGGGAAATCCTGCAGGAAAAGCTGGCAAGGACAGGAGCTGTCATCAGCATTGCTGGCCCTGAGGGAGGGTGGGGATGGGTGCTGAGCAAGGTGAGAGGGTCCCAGCTGGTAGAGAAGCAGCCCTGAGCTGGGCAGCAGCTTGTGGCTGTTTATGGGAACTGGGCAGACAGTGGGGAAAGTGCTGCCCATGGCCACCAGGCAGTGCCCACAGTGCCTCCAAGGATCTAATCCACATCACACACAGTGCTGTGACACCTGCAGGGTGTGAGTGGAGTAACTGGGGCCCGTGTGGCTCCTGGGTGCAGCATCTGGCCCAAACATTCCAGCGCCATTCCCTTCCCCACTGACATGGGCCAAGTAGCTCTCACTGCATCAAGGATGGTCTCCAGGATCTTACCATCATCAGGACTCATTGTACTCTGCCTCTCTGCCTCACCACCTCTCCAGCAGCCCTGGAGTTACTCCTGATTTACAGCTCATCTGGCCTCATTTTTTTCTCCTTCATACCAAATTGCTGGCGTGTGTCTGAGATCCAATTATTTTCATGACCATTATAAAAACTAATAAACTTCAGCAAAGCCTCTGGAAGCCCTAATGCTGTGTTTGTGCATCTGTATGGTCACCAGGGCAGGAAGCGCTAGAGCTGTCAGCACATCCAGGCCCATACAGGCACCCCTGGGGCAGTCAGACATGGTCGTAGTGCTTAAGACCATGTACTGCAACTGCTTGATAGGTAACTTAAATATAATGAGGTTGATCAGCGCCAACCCAAATTGCTGTGAGCAAGAGTACAGAGGGGAAGGGCTCTGGGAAGGGTTTTCTGCTTCAGCCAGAGAATTACTGCTGGCCCCTGAGCATGAATCCACATCTGTGGGTGAGAAGCTGCTTTTGCCCTGTCTGTTCAGTCTATTCCTGTTTCATGTACCAGTGTCAGTGTGACTGTGTCCCACCACACCCCTGTCCTTCGGCAGGGATGGGGACATGGCCCTGGGAACGGCTGACGGTCACAGTCACCGACAAGGGCAGGAGATGCCTCAAATACAAGTGCAGTGGGTTGGAAACCTCCTCAGCCCTCAGTTCCATGACCTTTGGACCTCCAGTCTCTGCTTAGCATGGGCTGTAAGGGGCTGTGCTGGGTCCCAGTGCTGCTGCCCCTGAGCCTGGCTGTCTCCCCCTGCCATGGGGTAAGTGCTGCCCTTCCATCGGGGCTGGAGCAACTCCTTCTTGCCATGGACACCACCAACAGCTGGCTCAGCCACGAGTGATGTGCACTTACAGGTCCTGCCCTCCATCCTCCAGCCACCCATGCAGATCCCATGGTGGCACTACACACTAGAAAATGAATTTTTCATGAATTCATCTTGAAATGGGCAGCTCAGATTTGCATGGCTTCCTCTCTTGAATTGGGATGGGCGGCTGTGGGAGGGGGCAGTGGTTCTGGAAAGTAGAAATCTCGAGGTTTTATTACACTGGTGAGGCTGTCTGTCCTCACAACCCCCAGCTGCCCTGATCATCTCTGCCTGCTCCATGCCGAGGTAAATGATAGGAAAAGTCCCAGGACAAGAGAGAGGCTGGAAGACTGTGTGGATGGGGCTGTGGGTGGGGACACAAGGCTGAGCTGCATCGAATTCTCTCCCCTGACGTATGAATTCCTTTTCTGCTGGTCTCTGCTGCATCCTTCTGTGGCAGGGTTGCAGGTCTGCTCTGCCCTGTTAGCAGCTCCATCAGCAGCCTCCAGCCTTGGGAAGCAGGAGTAAGGAGCAACAGCAAAGCATTAATGTGTCTCAGATCTCCGCTGATAATTAAAGAGCCCTGCAGATGAGCAGGTTTGTGTTGTCCCATGTGTGCCTGCTGAAATGTTCCACTACTTGCCAGCAGAGGAGCCTGTCGTAGTGCTTGCAGCTGACAGCACCTGCTTGGATTTTCATGTTTTCAGACTGGTCGTTTTTAGAATTCAAAAGTTGCAGCCCATTTAATTTTTTTACGTTTCATTCATCTTGGGGACTGAAAATAGCCTGAGCAGTTTCAGATCCCTTTTTTGTTCTTCTTTGTTTTTTAAATCATCAGTTTCATTCTCAGACAATCTCTTTACTGCAAAAAAATAATAAAACAAATGTGTCTTCAGATTAAGAGATTTGTCTTAATGGTAGAATGGCCCAAATAAGTGCCACCTCCATGTGCTCTGTGACCATAAATCCTGCTTGTGCTCCCTGGCTGCCAGATTCTCCCACAGGTAGCCAAACTGATCCCAGGTGATCAATATCAAAGGGTTTATTTTTAAAATTCAGAAATTGATTAGGGGTTGTGCTTCTGAATTTCCAGAAAACTCACCACAGGATCAGGAAGCAGGGCTGTGCACATGGAGGCTTCGTTGTGCATGGGATGAAGGCAGCCCTGTGCCTCTGGGCTCACACTAGCCCAAACCACTGCACCTCAGCCCCCACCCCCTTCCCAGGACACACAAACTGCATAAACTATCTAACTACAAGTGAAAACTGAGTGATACTGTGATTTCAGATTAAAATGCGCACATCTGTGTGCATTTGTGCGAAGGCCACAAAACACGGCAGCAAACACCCAGCACTGTGACTTCTTGAAGGGGAAGGGAAGGGAGTTGTGTCTGTCAATGCAGTAAGTGAAGGGATGCCACTGGATATTGGAGGTGAACAGCAACTGTTAAGACTGACAGAAATCCAAATCGTGAGAAATGTTTCCTGCTGGGCCCACAAGCATTTCCCATCCCAGGGCTGGAGTGCATTACCCCTGGAAAGCCAAAGCCAGGGCAGGTTCAGGGGCTCACTGCAGGGCTCTGCTGAGCTCTCAGGGTGCAGGGTTAGTTGTTAGTCACACCATGCAGAGCTGCTGTCACCCTTCACTTTGCATGCCTGAGATGGGATTAACATCTGGCAAGTGCCTCAACGAGACTGTCTGGTCAGCCTCAGCTCCTCACACTGCTCCTCAGCTCTTGGCTGAGTGCTCGTCCACTTGGGATGGGAGAATGAAAATAAACAGAGACTTGCAGCTCTGCTGCCACTCAGGCAGAGGGGATGGCTTCAAGCCTTCATTTGGATTTAGTTACAGTAGCAACAAAGTTATAACAGGAACTGATATTTTTATTCTTTTCATTTGCGTTTGAAATGTCACTCTGGGGACTTCACTATTATTGTTACTGCAAATGTGTGCCTTGATTTTTCCAGTGCTGACCATGCTGCACACACGGATACTGGGACTGATCTCCTGCCCTGCAGAGACCAGCCATCCAAATTTCACTGCCAGGCAGAAATTAATTGGAGTGGGAGGCAAGCAGAAAGAGAGGGGTGGGAGAGAAGCAGACACTCTTCGCCTGAGGAGCATGTTAGAGATCTGCTTCTGCACTCTTGTCCACTTTGGCAAACTGATACAATCAGCTTGGCAACAATAAAGTTCCTCCTGAGTTTTGTGATTTATTTGTGATTAATTCCTACATAGCCCAGAGCAGAAGATTCTGTTTTAAAGAATAGAATCTTTAAAATTTTAAAGAGATTCCTGTTGCTAGTAATTTTGGAGCAACACCCATGGGAGGGCTGCCATGGCTGGCACCCTCTCTCTTTAGGTGCTCTGCAAACATGGGACAGGAGCTGTATTGCAGCTGTACCCCAGAGGAGCTAAATCCTGTTTTTTTTCTAGGAGACCTCACCAGACCTCCTGCACCCAAAACCTTTATTGCAGCAGCAAGGGAGTCTCATGTGAGCAACGCGTGTGGCCAGAGTAGGTGCAGTTGTTCTTACACATGAAAGGAGTCTGGGTCCTGGAAAAGAACCCTTGGATTTCTTCCCAGCGCAATGTGCTCGTAAGGGAATAACAAACAGAAGATCACAGGGGGCTTTATCAGGTCATGCACCATCTGCTCTCTCATTCTTGGCTCCAGCAAGACTGAAGGTCTCAGCCCACCATCACTCCTGGAAATGGTTAGCATATGTGAGAGCTCCTGGCAGTCCCTGGTGCTGGCCGGTGACAGCAGGGCTTTGGGAGGAAACTGAGGTGAGCTGGCCTCCTCTGACCCTCCTGGTTACACCAGAAATGTTTGGGTGCTCGGATCTATGCTCAGCTCACCAAACTGAGATGGAGTCCATCTTGCTGTCTCAGGTGATGCTGTGATGGTGAGGCAGCAAGAAGATAAGAACTTATTGCATCCTGTGGTTGTGACCACCAGACCAGGAGCTGCTCTCTCCGCTCTTCTTGCCCAGGCTTTGACAAATGCCATGGCTCTGCATCCAGCTGATGCAGATACCTGGTACCATCTATGTCACCCTGCCAGCTGAGATGTCCTCTCCTGGGCCAACCTACTTGGCTCCCTCAGGCTTTGGTGCTGCCAGAACTCTCTCAGCTGCTGCGCCAAGGAGCAGAGATCTGCTGCCGGAAGGGACTGGGATCTGCAGTGGTGCTTTTATTTCAGACGTTCACATTCTTTCCTTCTAGGAAACACTCCAGCTCTTCCTCCTCAGCAGGGGGAAAGAAAAGGCTGCAGGAAAGGATCTGGAACATGCTAATAACTGCACCCGCCTCTCGGGGCACATATCAATCTTCCCACGACGTTTCCATGGAGATGACCCAATCCTCCTTCTCTTCCAGAGCTCTTTAACCTGCTGCACAGGCAGGGAAAGTTTGTTATAACCAAATCTCTGAAAATCCAGCTTGCAAAAGTTCTTTTGGGAAGGGGGATGTAGGGACTCGAGCTGAAGCAGGGCTGCTCTCTGCTTCACCCCAGAGGAGCAAAACAGTGCCCAGCAGAGAGTTCAGCCTCTTGGAAGGAAGGGAAAGATCAAAGCAGGGAGAATACCTGTCTGATGCCTGAGGTGACCCAGGGAAGTCACGGGGTGACCCACACCCATGTTTACCCTGGCGTGATGTTGCTGTCTGCTCAGCTGCTTCCCTGCAGGCTCTGGAGTGAAAGGGAATGATCCTGGAGGGCTTGCTACTCCAGCCTTGGGAGAAAACATCATGCAAAAGTCATGGCTACATCTGCTGAGGGGCTGATAACTGGCCACCAACTCTGCTCGTGGTTAGAACAGGCCATATACTAGCTTATAAGGACAAAACATGAGAGGGATGAGAGCAAAATATAGTTGTTGGACCTTTACTCAATGAATTCCTCACTTTTTCAAGTCACCTTGGAAACTTTGAGGAAGACAAAAGGCTTGGACTACACTAGCACAGACTCCCAGTGATCACACTGTGCAGCTGGAATTGCAGTGTAAGAGAATTCTCTTTTTTCAATGTGACTGACCAGCCTATTGCTTTCCAATTTCTGATGGATGCACCCTGTCACTGATAAAAGTTTTAGGAAGAACCCCTAAACCCACTTAAGCTGCAGCTCTTACACAACCCAGGGACCCTGAGAGTCACTACAGAAATGAACCAAATTCGTGGATGAGCCAGGTCATATTTGAGCAATCGTGGTGAAAAATTTAATGAATATATCCTGCATCAAGGCAGAACCCGTCAGTGCCAATATGACAATCCCATGGAGATAATACAGCCAGGGGTACCCAAATGAACTCTGGAGCACTTTCCAAGTACAGCTGGGTGAGGGGCTGGGCAGGGAGCAGAGGAGAGTGGAGACACCATGGAAAGGGCTCTTTGGGTCTGTCTGTGAGACCTGACATCTCCAAGGGCAGATCTGCCACGGCTTTCCAAAAGGAGCTTCCTCCCACACATTTTGAGCATTGTGCCCCCTGCTTTGATCTTTGCCTCCTGCCTTAAATCTGCCAGCTGGTGACTCTGCCATAACTCCTCTGCACAGGCTGAAACCTTTCTGGGTTAAAAAAAAAAAAGAAAAAAAAAAAAAGTGCAAAAATACCCTCTCTATCACCCCAGATCCTTGACAACACCATCATTCCCCTTAAGTGTGTGCTAAATATGCTGTATAGAAAGAAAATGTATCTTTTCTGATGATACAGAATCCTGGTCTTAAAATGTAATTTATGAGGGAGGCAGAAATCGCCGATAGCCAGCATTACTTCTGCTAACTCATGAGAAAAAGACTTTGTTCTGAAATCTTGCCTATGGTGTTATTGGCAGTGATTATTCTTATGAAAACTTCACCAAATTTACCCAAAGTCCCTTGCAGACATCCCTGGAGTCACCATTTCACAGAGGGCACTGCCAGCTTCCCCAAAGTGTTTGGTAAATTGGGGTTTGGGCCACAAAACTGAGTTGAGCTGAGTTGAGCTGATGCTCTTTCCCCTTTTCTCCAGCAGATATTGGACAGGACTCCAGTTTTACTCCAAACCCACCTGAAGTTCAGTTTTTGGGATCAAAAGTCAGCATGGACATAGGCACATTTAGCAGGATTTTTTTCACATGCTTCTCCCCCCACCCCAGCAAAGAGCTGAGGGCTGAGTGTTAAGAGAGGGTGAGATTTAGCTTTAAAAAGAATGAATTTTCATCACATAAGAGGATATTTGCAGAGTTTAATGAATAAGATATTGAAATCTCATAGGAGGGGCTCTGAACGCCTGACACTTGCTTTTCCCCGTGAAAACCATCACCCTAGGATCTACTCAAGACATCCCTGCTCTGTTCCAGCATTAACCAAATCCCCCAGCCCCTGTAGCCATGATCCCCATCAGTACAGGTGTGTTTGCCCAACGTGCAGGATGTGCTGGATGGGTGTCATTATGCAGTGGGTCAGAGCAGAGGCTATCGCCCTGCGTGCCAGGACACTCCCGTGCCACAGGCAATGCCGCACGGCAGGTTCCACCCCTCCCTGGGCCACGGTGAAAACAGCGACAGGGAGAACCAGACAGAGAGCAAGAGGGAAGCCGTGCCATGGCCAGGACTCTCCACTTGCTGGTCTCTCTGCTGGCCGAGGAGGGACACGGGAGAAGTCCCTGAGCAGATGGAGAGAGCCCCGGCAGCGCTGGCTCGTGGGGAAGGCAGGAGTGAGAGCTCCGAGCTCCATCGTGTGGCACGGACTGTGCTGGTGTGTGCTTTGTACGCAGCGCTGCGCTGAGCTTCTCACTGCTGCACATCCCACACTGCACATCTTCCTCTGCTGCACATCTGCCACTGCTGCACATCCCACACTGCACATCTGTCACTGCTGAACATCTCACACTGCACATCTTCCACTGCTGAACATCCCACACTGCACATCTGCCACTGCTGAATATCACACACTGCACATCTGCCACTGCTGCACATCTGTCACTGCTGCATATCCCACACTGCCCATCTCCCACTACTGAACATCCCACACTGCACATCTGTCACTGCTGAATATCACACACTGCACATCTCTCACAGAACATCTGTCACTGCTGAACATCCCACATTGCACGTCTTCCACTGCTGAACATCACACACTGCGCATCTGTCACTGCTGAACATCCCACCCTGCCCCTCACACACCACTGTACATCCCCCTGCTGAAGGACTGCACACACAGAGCTGCTGTAGGGGCTGCAGGCTACCACACAGGCTTAGCAGCTGAGGTGTGCCCTGCTACAGGGGCTGCAGTCACCAGCAGCAGTGTTTTTCGACATCCTATCACCAGCACAGGTCCACTTGTCCACACGGTAGTGCCAGGCACCAGGGGAGTGCTTGCCCCACCTCTAACCGTGGGAAGCGCTGTACAGCAATCAAACAGATCCACACTCACTGAAAAGGCCAATTCTTACGCTTCTCATGGGCGTGGTTGCTCTGGGCCAGTCTGGCAGCACTCTCTGTGCCACCACTGCTGCTGGCTCGTGTGCCTGGTCACTTCCATCGACATAAATCTGACCTGAACAAAATGCTCTGGGGAGTTTTACAGAAGAGGTAACTAAAGCCTTTGTTAGCCTCTACAAGAGGGGCACTGTCCCCCCATTATGCCCTCCATCTCCTTTCCTGGGATGCTTTGGCCATCTTCTCTCTGTAGCCTCACTGCCTTGTGCTCCAGCTCAGGCAATTCCTTCGTTTTAAGCAAAAAGTTTCATTCCAGCGTTGACCTTCACTGGAATTTGGCTAGGTACTGGTGATATGACAAGAATATTCTACAGTGCACAATTCTGGAGTTAGTGGTGCTCAAAGAAAATGCTCTCTCCTTAATAGAATATTTACAGAAAAAAAGAGAAAAAGATTTTGGTTTGTTACTTGATGCTAGAAAAAAGCCCCAAATTGAGAGCAAACCTGGGGCACAAGAGCACCTCCTGATCCTGAGCCTCTTGGGTACACCAGAGACCACGGAACATCCCAGACAGGGATTGTTCCTCATGTGCATTTGAGGGCACAGCAACTCTGTCCCTGCCTCAGTTTCCCCCGTGCTGCCCTCCAACTCGGGATGCTTTGGTACTCAGCGGTGGGAAACCCAAGCGTGAGGCTCAGTGTAGCGAAACTTCTTCCCCTGGAGTCGAGATTTATGGCTCAGCTCCGGGATGCTGTGGGGAAGGAGAGCGGGATGCGGCTGCAGGCTCCCAGAAGATGGCACTCGTGGTCTGCAGATCGAGCCGCACTCTCTGAAGATGGCTACGGCGAGAGAACCCATAAATAGCCCCGGACAGGCTGTCAGGCGCCCTGATTTAAGCACCAGAAATAGTGAAACTGTGGAGGTTTCTCAAAAATTAATTTTTCTAAAATGGGAGAAAGATGAAGCCAGGCCATTTTTTACCTGCTTCCCTTGCAAGACTCTTCCCCAGGAGGAAATCAAATTTAACTCCTTTGCAGCTGCCCCAGCAGCGTCCAGGTGGCCTTTGACGGGGCTGGATCCTGCCTGTCCTGTCACTGCCCGTGGCGAGTGTCACCCTGCTGGGGCACTCACACCTTCTCCCTCCCCACTGCTGTCTGTAGGGCAGAGCTGGCTGATGCTGCAGCCACGGGATGGGGCAGGCAGCAAAGTTTCCATCCCTTGTTGTCATTTACTTGGGATGTTAGGAAAAAGTTTCTACAGTGCAAGGGTGGTCAATGTTGGAACAGGCTGCCCAGAAACGTGGTGGAATCGCTGCCCCTGGAAGTGCTCCAAAAGGGTGTGGGTGTTGTTCCTGGGAACATGGGTTGGTGATGGGCTTGCCAGTGCTGGGTTAATGCCTCAACTCGATGATCTTAGAGGTCTTTTCCAACCTTAATGATTCAGTGATCAGGGCAGGGCTAATTTAGGAAGGAAGAGGAGATTGCCATCTCCCTCCCTCTCAAATTTTAGATCTGCAGGTCCTTAGCCTGGTTTATGCATCAGCTCTAGAGACACACTTCAGCTTTAAGTTTAAGCATAAATACCAGGGCTCCTGTTATTCCTCACGCTGACAGCTGGGCACGGGTTTACTGAGAAGTCTACAGGGTGATCTCCCTCCTCACACACAACAGGAAGCACCTTCCACAAAGCTCCCAGGATTTCTTTAGCTCCTGCTCTGTTACGTTCAGACTTTTTTCTCCTGAGATCTCCCTTGAGTCCTACAGAGCTGAGTCCTTTGGTGGAAGTGGATTAGTTTGGCTCTGAACAGTCATGTTCTGGCAGTGAAAGTGCCCCTGAGGACCAGATGTGCCTGTAAACAGGGAAAGGTGGCTCATCCTAAACACTGCAAGCCCTGGCAGGGCAGGGGAGGTGGGCAGCCACAAGGACATGTGACCCGCAGCTTGATTTCAAGCCAGCTCTGTGCCAAAAGGCAGAACAAGCACTGCATAGTATTTCCCACTGCTCCAGGCCTTGGGGATGGTGATAGGTTTGAGGTGCCAAGCCCCTCAGAGGGCACAGATGTGCTCAAGCCACTGGGACAGGCTGTTACAATGCACGAGCTGAGGTACAGGCTTGCAGGAATGCCTGGAGCCTCTGGTGTAGGAGGGACGATGTTGATTAAACACCAAGAGGGGAAGTGCTGTTCCAAGGATCAGAGCAGAAAAATCTGACCTGTCCATCTGAAAAACCAGTAAAATGGTCATTGTGAGTTCACAGCACTGATGGAGAGATGGGAGGGATGTGCCCAGCCCTGCCACACTGGGCCAGGCCAGCTCTGCCTGCAGGAGCACCCTCTCTCCTCCAGCACTGGGACAGACACCCAGGAAAGGAACAGGAGAACAAACAAAACTGCCTCTCTCCGCCCACCACCCAAACCCCCTCAGTGTAAATTATGCCCTAATTATTGAGCACTGACTGTCCCCTATAAATTACGGATCTGTCACTGTGTGTTTTTCCTCCAGGAGGTGCTGGGTAATTTTTGCAGTGCCTCTGCAGCTGCAATCCTGCCTGGGCCCATCAGCCCTGCAAAAGAATTCTCAAAAAGGGATTTTTTGGTTGTTGTTGTTTTGCATGTTTTCATGCTTTTCTTTTAAAGAACTATTAATTTTGTAATAATTTAAGAATTATTTGCTGCTGGTTTGAGTGTTTGCTCTTGGTTATGGATCCTTTTGTTAATGTACTAATCACACTGACATCCTCCCAGTTCTCTCCACTCCTGTAATCTGGGATGGTGTTATTGTTTGGCCTGCTGTACTCCAGGATGGTGCTCAGCCACTTCTGCTCTGTGCCAGAAGTGTAAGTTGTAGTCAAAAAGCAGAGACACATTACTGGGGTGGAAAAAGAGAGGTTTAACTTGAGATTTTACAGAATATGCTCAAACAGAAAATAAGACACTCTACCAAAGAACATTTGTGCTTCACCTAATATTGTCAGAGTAGTAGAGCAAGGAGATCTGGACAAGTCAGCAAAGTCAATAACAGGGCTGGAAGCAAAGTACCAGCATGATGGGAAAATAGCCATTATATACTACATTTACATGGGGTTCTTAATTACAGATATAAATCAATACAAAAATAAAATTCATATGATCTATAGCCATGTAAAACCAAGAGACAAGGGAGCCCAGACCCAGAATATTCACTATGGACTTAAGCCAGTGATAGATAAAGAAGATGAAAAAAGCTTTTTTAAGGTAATGGAATGTTGTTCTTGCTCAGATAAATCATGTTTTTAGCAAAAGTTCATGAGAAAGAATGGACTCTAAATGCATTTTTGGGCAGACATCAAGGTGAAGAAGTTGAGGGTGGTTCTGCTCCAAGCTCAGAAGGTTGGAGACTGGATTGAGTATATCTGAGTGCACAGTGACAGGGTGAGGAGCACCCCTGCACCAAGAGCCACCCTAGCTTTGCCCAGTCTATCCTCTGGTGCCCTCAACCTTCCTGGTGTGGGATGCAACTGGCACTTCACCCCATCCTCAGATACTAAAGGAAGAGGCTGAGACTGCCTCTTACTGAATTGAGGCTGAGTAGAGCTGCAGTCTACCAGAGCAGGTTTGATGCCCCAGCACCTGCACCCCAGCAAGAGAGTAAGGATGTTTCGCAGGCACGGGACATCACAGCACGACCAATATGATCAAGTGAAGCCATTTATTACACAGACCTCTGTATTCTTATACCCTAAAAGCTCTATCCTCACGCGTTACAGGCTGCTTTACAATTGGTCAATCCCTAGAAGCACACATCTCTCTACTGGCAGTGATTGGCTAATATTTTCTGTGCATACAGCTGTTTTTGCAAGTCTCTGCACCCAACTTTCCCATCCGCGTCTGCAGTTAGGGAGTTTGGGGAGTTGTTTCCCTTATCGCTCCTTCCTTCTTCCCATCCTTGGTGAGTGGCTTAATCTCCTTCCCATCCTTGGTGAGCTTGCTTACTCTGCTGAATACGCTGTGTTCGGCACGTAGGTTGGGTTGCATTTTCCCAGGCACACTGTGCAGGCTGGATTGTTCACATGTCCCAGCTCCTGTAAGAAATTCTCCTCTACAAGGATGTTCAAGAGAAAAAGGGAAAACAAGGATTCCTGCTGCACCCTTGTGACCCAGCACAGAAAGCATCAGGCCCAGCCACGGTGCTTTAGAGAATCTCTACGCCTTTTTTTTGTAGCTGCTTTCCAAGCAGAAAGGAGCCTTAGAAGTTTAAGGCTGGGATTTGCAGAGAAAAATGACTCTGAAGACGAGCAGCCCTGGGGTGGCTTGCCTTGCTCTTTAACACAAGTGTGAAAATGCCAGTTGGATCTGTAGGATATCTCAGGGAAAGACCCCAAAATACACAGCCAGTCCAGTCACTGCAGAGCTGTTTTGGCAGTGCCATCCCCTCAGTGACACTTTCACAGCAGCTCTTCTCTGCAGGGAGAGGGGATTGTACAGAGTTTCTCAGCTGCACAGCCTGGCAAGGCAGCACTGAGCTGTCCGATGTGTCCTTTGAGACTCTGCTTTCTCCTTGAGATGACACAATTACTGGGTGTAATTGTTTAATAGAGTCACATCATCGTCCTCTTGTGCGAGGCAAGGGAACTGACCACATCTCTTTGTCAAGGCAGAAATCCTGGGAGTCTAGATTAGCCAATTACCATAACCTACAAGTGTTGTACAAGGTACTTTTGATGGATGAAACTGATTTAGGGGCCTGATAACTTGTCACTTCAAAACAAACAAAAAAATTCCCTTGTATGATGTCTGGAGAAGTTCTGATTTTTGTCAGCTCCCCACCTCGGTTTTCAAAATCACAGTGGAGCCCCTTTTTCTTGCATTTGTTGTTGCTTCTAACTCTGCAGAGCTGAACCCTGAACACCACCCTGTTCTCAGTCTCAGGATGCTGTGAGGTCTGGTGAGAGCAGATGCCTGTGGAAAAAACAGCCAATCTGGGAGTGTTTCTCCTGATCTGGATTACATGGCTGAGACATTTGTGTGATGTCCAGTGCTGAAAACATGAGAAATGGACTTGTTTCCTCGATGTGCAATTTCAGGACCATTCCTGACAAACGAAGCCATCTGCCTACCTTAATCAAGGCATCTTGTTATGGGCTGGTCCTAGGAGTGAGTATTAAACATACTGTACTGTGGCATTATTTATGACTTGCACTGACACCGCATCACTCTGTTATCCATACTTATAGAAAAAGACCCACTGTAAGTATAATTAGTTAATAAATCACCATGAGTGATAAACAGAATGATGGATGCAGGTTTCAGTTGATCACTTTTTTATTAAGGAGAGATAAATCAGCATCATATTGTTGCTGTAAACCTTTCAAATTGGTCAAAAATCTTGCAATGCTGAAATGCAGCGGGGAGGTGATTAACGTGTCAATTGTGCAGCAACAAATTGCACCTGATAATTGATATCAATCAATCCTTTTAATTTCTCTCCGATGTAATGGGTGTTATACATCATCCTGCTCTCCTGCCTCTTCACCATGGCTTTTGCAACCTTTCCTCCACTCCCAGGCACCTCTCCAGGCATCTCCTCCAGCCTCAGCCCAGGCTGCTGCAGTTCCTGCAAAGCCTTTCAGCCTTCAACTAACCCTGCATTGCTCTTGGGTTTTTGGGCTCTGACCCTACCTGATATAAGGAAAGGCCAGCACGGCCCCCACACAACCTTCTGGTTTTATTTTTGCCAATAACATCACTCTGTCAGAGTGACAAGCCTCACTAATAAAGGTTGGGCAAAACTTCAAAAGGCAGAGTGATTCAAAGGGGAGAAGTGATGATAACAGATTAATTTGGGTCCTGCCATCCATCTAGGTGTTCACCCCAGGATGAATCAAAGTCTAGCAGCTTTGACCTGTTCTACGCAAGAAGATGAGAAATTGGCAATAAGGGGGCAACATCCCTTCATCCCTAGGAACAAACAGGTCTGGCAGAGGGAGGGAGCACTGCAGCTCTCAGAGGAAGGGGCTGGACCAGAGATGCAGTGAAACCTTTAGCTTTGCACAAGCTTTTTGGTCTCTTGGTGATTAGCCACTGCTTTACAAAGTAAACTGTTATTTCCTTAAAGCAGGGCTCACAGCTCTGCTTGGTGTTTTCAACATACCAAAGGAGAAAACCCAGGATTTAACTCCTTCTCCTGCACATAATGGATAGGGAGGATTATCTACAGAGATCGAGGCATGCTTGCAGTTGTTGTTGCATCTCTGGCATCAGGGAAAGGGCTTTCTCCTGCATCACCTGCTGTGGGATTTGGCCACACCAGCATCTCTGTTGCTACAGCCTCTGCTCATACAAAATAAGAGGGGAACAGGAGACAGTCTAGAAACCTTTCCTGAATGCCTGGGGTCAGACACCACAGGGATGCTACTTTAACCCACAGCTCCCGTTAGGCAGTGGTTTGATGCCCTTTAACAAGTCAAGCAGTTTCTAGTGCAAAATTCTGCCTGCAGCTCAACGCAGAGGTGGGAAAAAAGTGCTTAGGAATTACTTTCAGCTACGGTTTTGCCAGACTCAAACAGGGAAGCTTACTTGGAGCAGGCTGAGAGCTTGGCCTGTGCTGCAGGTTCCGAGGAGTCAGATGTGCAGCAGACAGGAGCTGCGTGCTTTGCCAGCTGGAGAGAGCTCTGCAAGGACCCAGCTATATTTAGCCAACAGTGAAATATGTGCCTTTCTGCCCTGCTCCCAAGGGAGTCTGCTACTTCCTCCATAAGACCACAGCACCTTTTATAGACCATGTGCTTGCACGGCAGAGTCCAGCTAATAGGCAGGATATTATTGGATATTATTGTAAGCAATCATTTTTCTCACTACAACATGGCCATACATTCACAGCTCATTTCGTGGTGGTCAAAACCCTTGATGCCACACATACAAGAAGTCCACTGGAATTACCAGGCACATTAATGCCCTGGATTTCACTTGTCCACTGAACAAAAACCAAAGCTGAGCAGCTCTTACAATGGAGTTGGTGGGGAGTGGGGCTTGACCTCGAGTCACAAGTGGATTTTCAGGGCTGTAATCACCATGTCCTCAGCTGGTGGGTATCCACATAGCTCCATGGGAATGATGGAGAAACTTCAGCTTCCACAGGTGGAGGAGAGGGGTGGCATCTCCTGCTCTCACAAAAGCCTTTTCTCCTGCCCCATCCACATTCAGCCTGGCTCTGGCTCTTCCTGCCTTTTTCTGTTTCATCACGGTCTCCCCTCTGTGTACATCGTATCTGTCAGGTCTCATATCCCCATGACATAGCATCCCCTCATATTATACTTGCCATAACACAGGGAAGATGAATATTGCCCCATAAATGCCTCTTAAGTTAATGTGAAACTACATCTCGCTACATCATGTATTCAACAAGCCATCATTTTCCTCATAAATTTTGAGGAGCATTTTACCTTCTTGAAACGATTGGCTTGTGCGTCCGGCCGGGAAATAATCACAGCCCGTGGCCTGGGCTGGCTGCAGGGGCTGTAAATCATCCCAGGGCTGAGCAGCTGTCCTGCCCTCCCCTCCCGAGCATTGCTGATTGGCTTTATGGCATCAGCTCAGCACCAGTGACCCTGCTCAACTGCCAGCCCTTAAATCAGCCCCAGACAGGTGTCACTCTGTGCAGAGAAGAGCCTCACTTTTCCCTTGGGATGGGAAAAGATTTCTGATGCCGCAGCATTGATTCACTAACAGCAATCAGCGCTCAGGCGTTCATTAGACACTAACAGCCCATTACTTTTTATTTTACTGGGTTATTTCTGACACTTCCCCTTCTGCAGTGCTGAGTACACAGCGCTGGAACCACTCAATTTCTGAATAGTCACCAGATTTCCCATTTTGTCATGGGCCCATGGAGCCCAGAGAGCTTCCTGCAGCCCAGAGTCACAAGCTGCACAACTGTGCTCCCTCTTGACAGTGGGCAGGGACCAAAAGGGATGCTCCAAGAGGAGCGTCTTACTTGGGATGCTCAGCTTGAAGGAGACTTGAATTTACTCACAGAACAGGGACCACTGACCCTTTTAACTGCCCTGTGTAGGAAGAACCACAAGCTATAGAGATGCCCAACCACAGGAATGCACTCATCAAAGTTAAGCAGGTGATCTGCTCGTTCTGGTATTGTTCAGGACTGAACAGAGACCAGGGAAGGAAAAGCAGCCAACCTGCCCTCCCAGCTCACACCAGACCCTTTTTTTCTGGTAGCCACTGTGACCTTTAAACCACAATTGGGGGCTGAACGCTGCAGCAAATGAGTTTCCAGGCCTCCCTTGGCAGCCATTCCCCTTGACAAAATCCATCATGCAGTTTGGCCTGAGCAACTCATTCCAGCATTTGGTTTTGGGGAGGCTTGTCAGGAATGACACCGGATAATGCCCACTGTATACGCCTGGAGTACACATAGATACATCATGGTGTTAAATCCCTTATTTTTCCATACAGTTTTTACTTTTTACTGCTGCCAGAGGCAGAGGAAGCCCGGCTAAAGCCGAGTGATAGCTGTTTAAGTGCTGTTTTCATCACATTGTTCCTACTTGACAAAAGATTTCCCTCTCTCCGAGCAGGGTCAGGCTCGCCCTGGAGCTGGACATGCCCGTGGGCTTCAGGCAGCACCTCCCAGTGAAGCCCACCCTGCCCTGGCTGCTGTGCTCATGCCGTGTTTTCCCTGGACGGCTGAACTGCCTGGAGCCTTCCTTGGAAAAGGAAATGAATTTCCTCCCGGCCACCACTTCTCTGCAGAATTGCCTTTTGGGAAGCTTCAATAACACCAATTCCCTCCTGCATTCAAGTACCCCTGAACGAATGACCCTGCTAGTGGTGCAGTTTTTCCCCGCGCCCGCCTCCCCCCGTCTCTCTCTCTCCCCCAACTTTGATTTGATCAGGCCAAATCTGAAATGATGTGTGAAAGTAATGATATTTTGTAATTAAATCTCTGGTGATGGCGCCTCTAATTTGTGGTACATGCATTGTTCATAAGGAAAAAGGCATCAATTCATTTTCTGACTGGCTACTCCAGGGACTCGTAATTAGACCCAGTTCATCTCTTGCTGCCTTGCATATTAAAGAGCTACTGAAACGCAAAGGGAATTTGGGAAAGGGCTTTTTTAAAAAAAAAAAAAAAACAAAACCCTTCTAATAATGTTAGCTCAATTAGAAACACTCAGGAATTATTAAAAAAAAAAAAGAAAAAAAGAAAAAAAAAAAAAGAAAGTTCTGGATCATCCAGAAACTAGAGGCAAAATTTTGAGCAAGTGGACCAGGGCAGGGCCTTCACTGACCTGCTGCCAAGACCAGGGACCAGTTTTACTCATTCCCTGAGAAACTGTGATGTTCTCAGTATTATTTGAAAAGAAGAACATGTGGCAGTACATGTCACAGAATACTGTCTTCAGATGTTACTCTTCTGCTCAACCTCCAGAATAAAAGGGAGAAAACTTTGATTTTCTACAAGTTGAAGAGAAACATCAAGGAAACACATGAAAGAGCACAGTGTTGTGGAAAGGGAAACAAAGCAGCAGAGACAAAGGTTATTTTGTAGGGTCAATGCTGTAACTGTGTATTTACATAGCACATTATTGTACATTCACAGAATTTGCTGGGAATATTTTAAACAAGTCTCAGATGGAAAATGCTTGGTTCTGTCATAGTTACCAAATAACAAAATGAAAGCAAATCCAGTAGGTACTGGCTGTAATGAGCAACAGCCCCCAAAGATTCCCTGATCTTCCCACTTCCAGCAGCATGAGAAACTACATTCCCATCCCACAAGGATTTTAAGAGAACAAATTCTCTCCCTCAACTAGTACAAAGTTGAAGTCTCAAAAGCACTTATGTCCTGGTTACCCAGCAAAAAAAGTCACTGGGGTCAGAAGAGTTTGAGTTTGACCTTTTTAACACTTTAAAGGAATCAATTTTGTCAGTGTTTGGTTCCCAATGAGAAGTTGCTTCAATATGAGAGTCAAACACTGACAGAGATACTGAAAACAAACACTGACATTTTAAAAACTCTTTTCTGCCTTTGCATTTACTCATTGAGAAAGAAAAAAGATTCCAGAAAAAGATGCACGTCTGGGGAATCTGTTTCCTGACAAAGCAGCAGCTTTTGAGACCCCTTCCCAAAGGCATCTCTAGGCCCTATAGCAACATTGGCAATTTCTTGCCCACTGTGGTGATGGCTGTTCTGGCACCACGAGCTGCAGCAGGTCCCTTATGCTGGTGGCCATTCAATCCATGCAAATGAGGAATTACAACAACTGTTTCAGGCCCCAAACATCCTTGTCACCCCAACAGCCACTCTTTGGGTATCCTAGTGCACCCAGATCCAGGCTCTTGATCAGAGCAGCACTCCCAGCCCAGTGCAGGGGATTAAAAACACCTCCAGCTCAAAGTGGGGGATTTGTGCTTATCCTTTGTGCACACTTATTGTTCCAACACCAACAAATCCTTGGGTGGAGTGATGAGAAGGGGTGGCTGCAGATGTACCTAAAGGAGGGTTTCACTGCACACCCAACCCTGAAATGTTCCCTGCCAAAACAAGCCCGGGGAAAGGAGCAAGTGATGAAGAAGCAGGTGAGGAACCTGCAGGAGTTGGGATCATCTCTGCCAAGAGCACACAGAGCACAGACACCAGCCAGGAGCACTAATTCTGGATATTTCCTGTGGGACCTTTCTGGGTGCAGTTCAAACGCTGCACTTTCTGCTCATGGAAAAAAAGTGACAGAAAAGCAGTGTACAGGTTTCACTTGGGAATGCACCCTGACCCTTCAGCTGGGTGCTGCAGAGATGAGCAAATATCTAAGCAAAATCCACACACTTTTGAAGACGGTTATTTTCAGTTAATTCCTCTACTTTTATGGGGAGTCCCAGCATCTGGCAGAGCCTGCCAGCCCAGTGCCATGCTGAGTTCAGCTCCTCTGGCTGGGCAATCCTGCTTTTTCCAAGGGAAGCTGCAAAGACCCTGCTTTGTGGCAGAGTGAAGCAGCCTCTCCTCCCTTGCCCACCCCAACCCCACCCTCATCCCCAGCCAGGGCCATCCTCAGGGTTTGCCCTGTGCCAGGCCATGGCTATAATTTCGAACAGGGAAAGGTATCAACATCTCAAAACAGTTTAATTATTCTGAGAATGCTTAGCTATTAGCAAAGACAAGAGAGCTCAGGGCTATTTTTCAGCATTAATTTTCCATTTGAAATGAATTCCTTTTGGTTACACTTTTTAAATGTTTCTTTTAATTAGACGCAATTACTTCAGAAGAATTGCTTTTATTTCTAAGCCTGAGATCTCAATGATAAAGCTGTTAACTGGCTGAGCTGAATGCTGTGTATGGCTCATTTAGCTGGTACACTAAAGTATATTGAACTAGGAAATTATACAGTGAATCAGCTATTAATTCATTTTATGATCCTTTCACTCTAACATCCTGAATGAGATCTTTGGGGGAAATTTAGTCACAATACATATAATTGTTCAACTATATATATGCCACTGGTTTACTGCTCTGAGGTTACAGGCGCTGCAGAGATAATCGGAGTGAGCTGTGCAAACAGCATTGACTCCTGACTCCAGTGCTGCACAGAGCATCCTCAGAGTGGGGAGAAGCCAAGTACAAGCCATGGACACACCCCCTGCCCAGAGCTGGGAAAAATAAACCTGAAATTCTGCTGTTTGGCAGTCCACACATCAGTGCTGCCAAAGGAAAATCTGTGCTTTCCTTTCTGGGCCCAGTTGTGTTGCCACAACGTTTGGGGCAGGCAGGAGTTGCTGGGGAGAACCATGGATGGTTCATGTGGTGCTGGCTGAACATCAAACCTCTGAAAACCACCTGAGAACTGTGGGGTTTTCTCCAAGGGTTCTGTCCCTTGGAGGAAATCACTACATTCCTTCAGACCATGGAGTACTTGAATCACAACTTGCACCTTTCAAACTTGGTTGGATTTGGGGTTGGTTAAGCAGCTTCTGCAGTACCAGCTCATCCTGTGTGGGCAGGATCAGCCCTGGTATGAGAAAATACCAGTGGAACACTGGATCCCCTTCCCCATGTGTCCATGGCAGCACCTTGCCCTGCAGCCTCGCCCCTTCTTTGGGTGTCTGTGTGCCTGATCCTGCTGTGTGGGGCAAAAGATGGCACGGTGGCAGCACACATATCCCACCAGGGAGTAGGAGATGGGCTCGGCCCCTGCCTGGGAAATCCATGCCCGGGCTGAGCTCTTAGTCTAAAATTTATCTAGAGTCTCTTTGGCTTAGTCTAAAATCTTGTCCATGTCACTGCTGGATTTCAGGCCACTGATGGTCTGTAATGCTGATTTAAACTCATCCTCACAGCTCAAGAGATTATTAAAAAAGTCCAGTGGCCTAAAAAAAAAATATAAGAATTTGTGTTTCCATTTCCAGGAATTTTCCTGTGGGGGGACACCTAAATGCCACCCACATCCCACAATCAGTGTAGGAATGCAGTAAGAGCCCCATATCTCAAAAGGGATTTTCCAGCAGATCACAAGCCCTTCTAGCATTGCAGCAGGGCTTTGGATGCATGTTAAGCAGTTGTACATACTGCAGAGTCACCATATGGATATCTTTGTAATTGAAAATGTAATGTAAACCTTGGCATCCAGGGTTGTCTTCTGGAGAAATCATTGTAGAAATGTCATATAATTAATGAATTGCATCAGCTATCAGGGAAAAAGACATTTTAACCATGGGATCATGGGACTTTATTACTGTGGATGGACTAAATCTATATCTTCCAGCATAGATCAGTCCTGACAAAAGTCTGAGGTTGCCAACTGGCCAGGTTTGTTTTCACTAACTTAGCTCTCTTATTATTTTAATGAAGTTCAACTGATGCTGCATAGAAGCCAATTTCTCTAAATGCTGCCAATAAATTAAAATAAAGATGTTATGTGTGAAGATTGGCAGGTGTCTCCCTGCAGATTTTATCAAGCTTCCAAGCAGAGCCCCCACTTCAGCAAAAGGGAAAGCAGCAAGGCAATGGGGCTTGGAGCAATTAGCAAAACTGTAATTAGTACCAGCTCAGCACCTACCAGCAGGGGTGTGCACAGAGAGGGTCCCTTTGGACCACTGGGATGCAGGTCTAGGGTTTGTAGCAGGGGCCTTGGGCTGGTGCTGCAGCCTCTGTGGGGACATGGGATGAGTCTCCTGCCCTGGGTCTTTGGCCACATCGGTGTGAACGTGACCAGACTCAAGCTTGCCTTGTGCAATGATGTCTTAGGTTTTAACTTTTATATTGTTCCCAACCCTGCAGTGCCCAGTGTAACTCTGCAGGTCCCTGGAGCTCGTTCAGTGCTGTTCTCTCATGCTCACACTGACATAACAAAGCCTCTCCAACTCGCTCTCCAAGGACATCCAGACCCTCCTGGGCCCAACAACTGCAAACCTTCATCTTGGGGAGAGGGGGGCAAGCTTGGGCAAATTCCATCCTTGCCTGGCTTCTGCTTGGGGAATTGATGCTGATATCAAAGTGGGAAGAACTCGGGAGCTGTCATTGTCCATTTTGGGATGCACTGAGGCAGGAGCCTCTGGAGCCCAGAGTGTGACCTCTGAAGGCCTTTCAAATAAATCCCTCCTTTATTCCTGTCTAGTCTCTGGTTCTAAGTAGCCATTTAAGGCATCAGCTATGGCCAGATTCCGTATGAAATGCAGGATTCAGCAAATCCTCACTCCCCGAGGGACAGATCCCCTGGTGACTACACCCCACAAGTGCCTGTGAGCCAGACCGAGGAGGGCTCTGGAGCTGAGAGAGAGCCAGGCAGCAGCAGGAAGCAATGCAGCTTCTGTTTCTTCCAGCAGGAGGGAAACCAGCCGAGGTTTGCTTGGTCTGGGAATTCAGTGGCAAGGTGCCACTGCCACAGCCTGCGTGGGAGGAAGCTGTTGGGTGAATGCTCGCTGCAATCTGGGCTTCCCCAAGCACAGAGCTCTCGTTCTTCAAAGTGTCTCCAAGGGGTCAGAGCACTCTCACATCCTCCTGGATTTGGAGGAGAGCAGCCACCCATCCACCCCCCTCAACAGGGGAACAGCCCAGATCCTCAGGTGGGAGCCACCTTGTCCTGCCCACACAGCTGGGACACCCAAAATGTCCCCAAATGGTCTTTGCTGACCTGTCTTCCTGTTCCAAGAGAATTGGTACTTAGCTGTTCAGAAGTGTTTGCTTAATCCACACAGGGTTAGTATCCAAAAATGTACTGTCCAGGATGCAGAACTGCCAGAGTTATAACAAAACTATGCATTAGTATAAATGGCTTCAGTTAATTAGCCATATAAATTCATACTAATGTGGTACCCTTAATTATACTTATCAATTAAAAAAACAGCTTTCCAGTATTGCCATCTTCCACATTTTCATACATTTAGTTGGTGACAAGTTTCAGTGAAATTCTTTGAAAATTCAGAAAGACACCCTTGCTCAAGCACTCCTGCCACTTCCCGGAGCCCATGCCAGGCTGGATAGCTGTTCATAAGCTTTTTGCATTACACTTTTGTTACATTTGCACTTATTTTGGCAACTGAAACCACTTGAAAAGTGCTTTCCTACTTAAAAAAAAAAGAAGAAATTACCTGAATTTTTGCACAAGTTTGCAGCCGAACAAGCCCCCTCCACCTCTGAAGTGATGAAGTCTTTGGCTACTGAACCCCATAATTCTCACCACATGTCCATCTTATCACCTTTTTCACAAGACAGAGGGGCTGGGAAAGGTTGCACAGCTTCAGTTGGAAGCTCAGCCTGTGCTGTGCCTTCCCTGCAGAATCTGCCCGAGCCCTGCCTGGCCTGTACCTGCCAAGGACACACTCATGGGGATGCTCAGACCATTCAGACAAAACACATTATCCCCTCAGGCCACAGCTGCAAGTTGAGTCAGCCTGGACCAACCCTTCAGACTCTGCTCCAGCATCCCAGCTGGAGCTGCACACAGACACTTGTGCTCTCACAGCTCACACAGTTCATTTGTGATGTCCCCTTTTCCCTCCACCAGTCCAGTCTTCATCTCCACTGGCACCTTCCTCCTGAATCATGGTGCTGCTTGACTTCATATCAAGCAGGGGATAGATATCTCTTTATCAAGAGAAATAAACCTCTCTCCAAAGGGGAAGGTGAACAGCCTATTGAAACACACAGCCCCGCTCTCCTTCCTTGTGTTGCTGCTGCCCAGACACATACAGCAACAAACGATATGATTCAGTAAAGTTATTGAGTGCCAGGCCTTCACATTTGTCTTCCAGTGACTCTTAAGTCTTCCTTTTCTCTATTGAGTTCCATCTCATTGACTTCCTATAAACACTAATACAGAGGCACAGACCTGCAGACATGCCTGGAATACAATGCACACCTCACAGACACTGCCAGGGGCTGGGCTCAGAAAGTCCAGACCAATGCAATGCAACTACTACAGCATTCAAAACCCTGAGTCTCCTCCATACCTCAAAAAAAGCCAAGCTTATTTTCTATTTGTCTCCTTTTCATCTGGGAAATTCAGGAAGTTCTGCTTTTTGGGATTCTTTATTTTTTTGCCTCAAACGTAAGCCAATATTTGCATGTGTTCTCTCAATTCCTGAAGATTTTTTTAGGAGAAAACCACTCCCTGCCCCACACGGGCCCAGACAATGAAACCACCAAGCAAGACAACTCGCTGCACGACACGGAAATGCTGTTAATACTAAACCAGGCTCAGAATTCAAAGCGTGCCTCTAATTAATCACCAGTTACCCGGCGTCGTTGGGTGGCATCTTCCACCTTGTTTCCCACACAATGAGCTTCCTCCCCTTTTGTAGTCACACACGTTCCTCTTCCTCCTGGGCTCGGCGACTTCCAGCCTCCTCACCCTCTCTCCTGCCATCCCACCCTCCCATCCATCCACTCTGTTGAAATATTAACCCGGGGTGGTGAATGGCTTTGCTGACTGATGCATAAACAAGTGTTGTGTAGCTACCGGTCTGCCACAGCGCCAGCCCTGTTTACATCTGAATGTTGTCCCCCCTCAGAGACCGTGGGGACAGCGGGGAAATGGACAGACAGAGCTGCCAAGGAAGAGGAGCAAAATTAAGAACAGGAGCTGAAGCAAAGCTGAGGGGAGGAAGTGGCCGTGGGCAGCCTGTCTCCAGCAGCCCACCCTGCTGCTGCACTGCCTGCCCAGTCATTTTTGCTGTGTGAAACATCATTATTGGCTCCTCTTCCCGTGGTCCCTGCAAACTACTGACCCCCCCAACCAGCTGTGCTCCTGTGAGTACATCAGGTAGGGGTTATTATACTTTAGTATTAATTCTACTCACAGCTGCTGCTGCTGGGCTCCGGTGCAGGTCTTTTACAGAAAGGATGTTAAAAGGACATTAAAAATTGGACTCATTTGCTCTTTGGGGTTGTGCAGTGTACATACCAAGAGAATAAATCCTTTTCCTCCTTCAGATGCAAGACCCAGCCCTAGTGCTGCTCATAGGTTGGACTCTTTAGCAAATTTAATCACAGGGCTCGGCGTTCTTTGGAATCTGGTTAGGAAGTGGCATCCAGGCTGGTCATGGCAGAGGTGAATCTATGAGTTTGCCTGTGATCCAAGCCCGCCTGGAGCTTTACTTTGGATCCTGATCCCTGGCTGGCAGCAGGGACAACCAGCTTGCTTCAAAGCCTCGTGTCTCCCAAATGCAGCCTTGCAGGCTCGAGCACAGGTGGGCACAGACCTTCTCATAAGCACAAGCACTTCCTTAACCCAGCGCTGAGGGAAACAGCAGCCCAGCAGCGAAGCAGTGCTGCTACCTGTGATTTTTCACACCTTCACAACCTACACCAGCTCCCACGCTCTCCTCTACTTTCCAGCCACTCTTTGTGGGATAAAACAGAGAATGTGATAAAACATCTGATGATGCAGGTGGCACCATCTGCTCCCTCACCAGCTGCTGCTACCACTTAACCATGTTTCTCTCTGAAATATTAGAAAACCAAGGTGACCACATAAGAAGCAGCTTTCAGGATGGCCCCAGCACAGGAGAGAGCACTTGTCTTGTTAGCAAGTCCTGAACCTACAGCCAGCAGTTGTCATTCCTTTCCTATAAGCCAAGTGAGGTTCTGGTGTGATATAAAACTTGACACCAGTGGAATCAAACCGGTTCCCAGAGTGTCCAGTGTGTCTCTACCCACAAATTTATTGCAGAGCTGAATGCCAGCTCTCCAGTATAAATCATGAGACTGTGCAATGCACAGGCTGGAGCGACCACACTGAGGAGCACTTCAGCTTCTGTTCCATGAGAACCCCTGGGAGAGAGAACAGGCCTATTCTCCGTGCAGGACCTGCCAGATCGGTGCGTGGTGCCTGGGCACACAGCCTGCTCAGAGCGGTGCACTCACCAGCCAGCTCTGCTCCCTCTGCAGCCTCCAGCTAAACCTAAGAGAGTGAATGCAGAAGAAGTGCCTGCAGTGCTTTGGTTTTGCAGACCACAGCTGTGATTATGTTCCTGGAGAAGAGGATCCAACCCCGTTCTCTTTTCCCATCTTTCCTGTCTGTATCCAGGGAGCTGCTCAGACTAACCCATGCAGCACCCAAGGGGAAGTGGCAACACAGCCCATGGTCTCCTTCAGGAGTGCTAAGACACCTTTCTGCTTTATTCAGGGTCACATCCAGCTGAAGTGTATCCTTTACTCTTGTATGAGAAATAGCTCCAGCCAACCCACTCCAGAAAGCATCCTTAGGTGTTGCAGGGACAGTTCTACATGAAGCTCTGGGTGATGTTGTCCTTCTGCAGGAACACGTGTGAAGCAAGTGAGTCATGCTTTACCCATCACCTGAATTTGCCATTCCTGTGGAGCCCAGTTGGAGTCAGATTCTACTGCTAAAGACCAAGAAATTGAAAACTGAAAGAAAGTAGCAAAAGGCTGCTAAAATGAACAGCAAACCAAAGTCTTAAAATTTAGGGATCCAGTGACACAACTGCACAGATTTTTTGTTTTATTTTCTAAACATAAAGAAGATGGTGGTACTGTAGTGTCCAAGATACCCTCAAGTGCAGAAACTGAAATGGGTCCTGGGCTTTTCCTGCTGCCTGCATACCCAGGATATTTCATATCAAGGCAGAAACGGTGAAATAGTGATCAACCATTATTCACATAAGACAGTGATGCTATCATGTATCGTTTGGTGGTTATTTCAAATATGTCTGGTCTTAAGGGCAGATACAATAATTTCTCAATAGAACAGCAGTGGCTGGACCCTGACAGTCATGTGCTTTCCTCTGTCAAAAGGAATGAAGTTGGTGTGTATCTTCCCCTACTTATTTGCAATTTTTCTTTCCTTTAAAACAGCCTGGCTTTGATCCCACTTTTGCCAGCACCTCTATTTTGCTGACTTCTCTCCAGGTGTGCTGGAAAGAAAGGCTGAACTGCAAAGAGCACTCACAGTTAAGTTTGAGCAAACTTGTCCACCAGATTTGAACCACACAAGCATTTACCAAACCCAAAATATACACTGTTAAAGCAGCTCACTCAAAATCAGAATAGAAATGTGTCTTTGGATCTATCAGAGTAAAGCTGATTTATGACAATTTACAGAGCCTTGCAACTTTTGATTATTGGTTACAAATACCAGTGCTTCAAAGTCTGCTGTAAGGACACAAACACAATTCAAACCCATTTCATCTCGCCAGTGCTCCTTCCACAACTGTGGCAAGCAGAAGTTGCTTACAGAATATAAAGTTAGCAATCCTTCCAGACTCCAGCTCTGCAGCTTAGGGACTCCTCCCTGAGCCAGAAAGGATAATTTTGTTTAATGGACATGGCTGGCTATTTCTCCTGTGCATTTGTTTAATTGCATTTGGAAGCTTCCTAAGTGGCCACTGTGGTTACGGAGCTGAGCTGGGATGAGCTCCCCCAGCCCCAGCTCTATCCTTCTAGGGAGACAGCATCCCACACATCATCCCCCCAGCATGCAGGGGCTGGGGACATGGCTGGAACCTTCAGGTCACTTACTGCAGCTTCAGAGGATGCCAGAGCTGCCAGGCCTAGCACAGGAATTGCTTTGCTAGAGCAGTGTGGTGCCTGGAAGAAAACATGCCCCTCGCTGGGGTTGGAAGCACTGCTCCCCACCAGTTAATCCTGCCCTCCTCACTAACTCTGCAGTTCAGGGCAAGGACAGATCAATGGACAGCGTGTTGTATCTTCCCTTTAACAAACAGCCTAACCAAAGGTAAAAGATCAGTTACATCCCTAGGCTAGAAAAAATTGCCTTCATTTTAAAACAAAGGCACAAAATTGTGAGTCACTGCTGAATTTTTATGTTCAAAGACTTTTGTTTGAGAGGTTAAGTGTTACTAGATAAAAGTGAATAATCAGACAAATGCCTTTCCTTCTTCCCTCACTGCCAGGCTGTTCCCTGGCAGACTGACTAGCATGAGCTCTGCCTGTCTGGTTACCACTACTCTGACTTTCAGAGAGACAGCTTGAAATGGTAATTTTTAAAAACTCCTATTCCACTCAAACAAGGGGCAGGGGATACAGCAGAGTCTGTGTGCTCAGGGAGATGAAGGTCTCAGCCCACCTTTGGTGGTGACAAAAGCCCCAGCTCTGGGCACAGAGCAGAGCCCTGGGACAAGCACAGGGCTGAGCTGCTGCAGCCACAAACCCCCACCCTGTTCCTCCAGCACCAGGCCAGGCTCTGAGCCCCACCACACCATTCATCTGTGCCCAGGAGCACTGTTCCAGCCCCCTTGACTTCTTAGGCAGAGATTAATTTCTTAATGCTCCCCAAAAAGCAGCTGAGCCCCTCCCGAGTGGGGCTGATGAGGAGGCACCAAATACCCCACAGGCCTTCAAGATGAGATAAGAAAATCTTGTCTGCCTGGTTAGAGGGTCTTCCTGCAGACCAGCACAACCCCAAAGGCTCAGTCACCTTTGAAAGATGGGCATTTGGCATCAAAACACCTTTAGGGTCTACCTCACAACCATTTTCCATGAGGAAGGAGACTTGTTCCACAGGGGTGCTAATCACCTCCCCAGGAGGGGAGCAGAGGCTGGATTCCACCTGGGTTTACCACCTTTTGCAAACAGCTGCCAAATTCATCACTCAGGAGTTTGCTTGTGATGTATTATTTAAAAATATCTAGAAAATACATTATAGATGCAGGGTCTTTTCTTTGCCAGTTCATTTTAATGTTATTGATTATTCTTTAAATCACTTATTTTGATTTTGCTCTGAAGCATTTAGTCTTTGGGCAAAGGTACGAAAAGCAGCTTCTCAATTTACTGCTGCAATTTTTGCTTCAGCAATTCATAGTCTGAACAACCCCTGCCTTCTCTCTACACCAGCAAAAGCAATTTTTACATGCAAAAATTCCAGGAAATTTGAACTGCTTTTAGAAATTGTCCCATACATTGATTAATCCTTCCCTTTTGTGGAGTTTGATTGTGAATTTGCCTTATGCGTAAAGATGATGGAAGAACCTTGTCAAAAATGGACTTTCCTTCTCTTTTGAAACATTAGCAAGTTATTTAACTGCTTATTGTATTTTCCCTTTTATTCACTAGAACGCTATTGAATTTTCTAATGCTAGCACCCAAGCACTTAGAAGAGTCCATGCACTCAGAAGAGCCCATGCCCTTACCACGACTCATTTCTCCTGGAGGACAGTTTTGGCAGGTAACAAACTGCTTTAATCAAAGGACCCGGTGACAAAGCAAATTAGCATCTCTGAAAAGCTAGGGCAAAACAAATACTTATGAAAGCCAACAAAAACTTGATATACAATGCAGCCAGATTGTACAGCTGCCCATTATAGGACTGCAGAAGTTTTAAATAAACGATCCCTCTCTTCACACCTTCCTGGCTCTCCCAATCTTTAAGGTATTTGCAAGACTTCATCTGGCTGTCTTAAGAGTTTTAGCTCCACAAGGGCAGAAGGAAAAGCAGCTTAAAACTTAAAAGCACTTCTAGTTCACACTCCAAGAACAAGATCTGTGTTCCAAGTGCCTCTGCATTTGCTTCCCATGCTGGAGAAGGCACATATCCCCCTGCTGTGGTACTGCAAGGGTAGCCTGGGGCATCTTTGCTCTGCACTGAGGTTTCTCTGAAACCACTTGGAGATCCGTGCCCCAAAATCCAGCACTGAAAACGCCACCTTGACCAGACCACCACCCCTGGGGTGCCCAAGTCACACCAACAGCTCTGGAGGCCCTGGCATTGCCAGCAGCCTCTCTCAGCTGCTTGGCTTTGTCTGAAGCTCCTTCCCTTCCCCTTGCAGCAGGATGCTCAGGGATCAGCCTGTGCAAAGCTGTGGTTTGCTGACAGCTGCACTGGGAATTTCCTCGGTTGCAGCTTTGGGAAGCTCTTTGCAGAAGTTAACAGCACGTGTCTGCTCCACCAGCCAGCAGCCTCCTGCAGCCTCCTCCAACACCTTCCTCAGAGCATCTCTCCCCCACCCCTGTCTTCAGGATGTGCAGTCTTGGGGTGAGCTGCCTGAACAAACTCTGGGCTTCTTGCTCCTGCTTGCCAGGGTCACACCCAGGGGCTGCTCCTCCCTGGGCACACCAGCTGCCCCTGCACAAGGGGCACACAGCGAGCAGCACCAGTGCAGGAGGTTTGCCAGCCGTGGGAAGGGAAGAGGCCATGGGGGTCTGAGCAGAGGCGTCAGGGTCCAACCCCTGTTTTGTCCAGCTGTAGTTCTTTGAGTGCCAGGCTAATAAGTAATTCCAGGAATGCTCTCTTCAAGAAATGCACCGCTTTCTTTCTCTCTACATTGAGTGATACTTGCAGGAGGAAGTGGGCTTCCTTCCTGGGAGTGCCTTTCCCCTACAATTTTTGCAGTGTCAAGCTGAGCTGGCATAACCTAACCTGAGCAGGTAACACTGCTGTGCACTGTGCACCAGACACCTCAGAATGGTCTCTGCTAGACTGAGCCTCGTGATCCCTGCTGTGATATCCCCTCCTAGCATCCTCTCCTGACTGAGCACAAAGCTTCATGGCTCATCTGTTTTGACTGGGGAGTCAAACGGCAAGGCCAGCACTGACGCAACAGTCCTGCCTTTGTCCAGACACCCGTGCTCCCTCTTCCCCCTCTCCCCAAATAACACCTCCTTCCCACTCCCCTGCCCACACACAGCCTTTGGCCCTGTGGTTCTTTACATGTGCACCCCGAGCACCTCCATCCTGCCTGTCCAGTGATTAACTCCTGGAACTGCAGTTGTTAGAGCTGGGAGTTACCCCTGGCCTGTAGTAATTAACCAGGAGGCAAGGAAAATGCTTTTAGCCATCAGCTTAAGAGAAATGCTCATCCCTCAGCACTGGATAAAATGCTGTCAATTTAAAAACAAAAGGCCAATGGATAGTGCCCTAAGATCAAGAACATCCAAGAATCAAACTCAGCTCTTAACAGGAAAAAAAACCCTGTTATGTTCATTCAAGACTCCAGTTTGTGGGGCTAACACCACCCACACTGAGCATCCTACCTTTGGGACATGCCCTCATGGTCTGAAAATCCCATGAAAATAAATTCCCAGCACAGGGAAGCTAAGTGGCAATTTCTACTGGTGTTGCTTAGCTAAATTTCTGGCAAGGGCAGGCTCTTGCCACTGCCAAGTGTATTGCACTGCCAGCATAATTTATGCATAGTGGTGGGGCTGAACGGGGGCTTGAGCACCCCTCCAGCATCCCTGAGCCATGGGTCTGCTGCAGGGAGCCCTGCAGCTCCCCCAGCAGTAACCTCAGCCCAGGGGCCTCAGATAGCTTCTCCCAGGAAGAAATATTCCCCTGACAGTTCATATCCTCCCCTCAACCCCAGGGTTTTGTTCCAGACCTGGGAAACAGTGAAAAGCAATCAAACAAACATTTCGGAGTCAGAAAAAGGTGTCTGCAGTGGATGTAAATTTGCAGAGTTGCTGGATCTCTTGCTTCATAAGAACCAGCTCACCCATCTTAAGCTGATTCATTCTCCCACTCCTATCCCTGATAATCTAGAGCTCTTTCTCTCCAAGCCTCCAGAGAAAAGAGTTAGACAAGACTTCAGATTTATCCCCAGAGATAAACTCCAGGAACGTTTTTTAATCCCTAGAGCACTTTGCAAAACAGCGTGAGCGTTGTACAGCAATTACATTGGAGGCACTGGGATGAGAGGGAGAGGAGGTTTGGGTACTTGGGAAAGTTTAAATATTATTTCAGTCTCCTGCGTGGGGTATTAAGCCAGTTCTGGTGAAGCCAGTGCCCTCACAGAGCACTGCCACAGCACAGGAACACTTTCAGTCCTAGGGCAGAACAGCTCCTTCAGCCAGGGCTCTGCTGCAGTGAGCTCAGCATCCCTTCTGCCCAGGGTAAGAGACTTGTTATCTGCTACAGGCTGCTTCTGGAGATAGCACCAACCTCTCTCCACAGCACCACGCAGAGGGGACACACTTCTGCCAGCCCACAGGGTGTCCCTGGCTCCTGTGCAGGAGGCCAAAGCCACACCTGAGTGATGGGGAAGAACCACCCCCTCCCCAGTAAACCTTTTGCCAGCTGAATTGCCACGTGCTGGTCTCCTTTGTATCCCAGTGCCTGCCTCCCTGCAGCAGCTGCCCTGGGAAGCCTCCCAGCAGTGGGGCAGTGCAGGCTCTGCACTCCATTGGGGTGTCTGTGCACAGGCCAGGGCACTGCTCGAATCAGAGGTCAATGGGAGCTGCAGGGATCCTCTGCCTCTGAGAAAATATATTCAGGCTAAAAGCAACTTCAAAAAACACATGTTTAACCTGAACTCTTATCTTTTATCCCTTTAAATATCCAAGCGGCCACTTTTGCAAGCCTGAAGCCTGGACTCCAGCTACATTTATTTCCCTCTTTCATCCCAGCTGCAGCTCCTCAGAATTTATCTCTATGGTTAACTTCCCCTTTCATAATATTAGCACAGTTGAAGCACTTGCTTTCCTGTTGTAGGCAGTGATTATATAGCAAATTAACCACAAGCTGTTCAGTCCAAGTCCAGCAGTTGGAAAGATGCTCCTCTGAGTAATGGTTTGTGTAGTTGATGCTTTCATCTGTAATTTGCATTTGTAATAAATGCAGGAATAAAAAATGGGGGCTATATTTTAAAGAATAGCCTGGTATGGCAGGGGCAGGCAGGCGAGCTAATGGGGAGGGAGAGCCCTCAGGGGTTTGCGGGCTGCATCCCAGGGCACCACATTCTCCTGCACAGGGAGGGCAAACACACACACATTTCTCCTATGCAGATCATGGGCTGCCTGCCCAGATGGGTTTTACACAAGGAGAAGGGGCACAAGAAATTACAGCAGCAGCCCTTGCATTGCTGGCACTAACAGTGGCACCCCAGCAGTTCCCAGCACCAGGCAGACAGGGATTTGCACACCCCCAGAGACGCAGGGATTGGGAGCCCAGCTGACATCTTGCTTGCCCTGTGGCCTCCCTGCTCACAATGGGGGTACAACATCCCCTCTGCAGACCCATGTGGGCTCTGTCCATCCTGCTGAGCAGCAGGGGAACACCTGAGCCAGCTTTGCCAGGCTCCTGACTGTAGGAAGGGAATCACTTCAAGGCTATGAAGCTCTGCTGGGACAAGTTGACCCCCACCAAGGAACAAAACCCCTCAAGCTGCAGGTCAATCACTGCATTGCCTTGGCAAGGCTGCCCTGCACAACTCACCATGCACCCAGGGACACTCAAGTGGGTGACATTTAACTAGAGACTGAGCTGAGCATAAAGCTAAAACTCTGTGGGCAAGAGGTGATGCCTGGAAACAGGAATGCTGCACCAGTGTCCAGCAAAGGGACAGTACTGGAAGGAGGAGACAACCTCCAGAGTACCTTGCTGACCCACCAAGGTGCCACATCACTTGTGAGGCCCTGGAAAGGCATTCGGAGGAGGAAAGGCTCTTCTGTGACAGCAGTGATCCTGCCTTTGCCTCTCCCCTGCCTCCTCAGTTACTGTTTTGCATTCCTTTGATTACAATTTCCCAAGTGTAAACCAGGTCACGGTTCCTGTCCAGCCCTGAGAAGCTCACCAGGAGATGAATAAACACCTGTGCTAGCGATTCCTGCCATCACAGCAGCCACACAGCCTCAGGCAGCCCCATGCCCTGCATCCCTCCCTCCCTTCCAGAGTTTTAGTGGGCATCTGCCCTCTCCCAGGTTACCCCAAACAAGGAGGCTCAGCCTGCACACACCAGCTTGGTGCTCCCTGTGTTTGCCACTCCCCAGAGGGCACAGTGCTCTGCTAGCTGGGGAGGGCAGTCCCTGTGAGGTGACAGTGGCCACAGCATCACACCCACACCTCCCCGAGGTGCTCCTCTTTACCTCACCGCTAAATCCCAGGTTTTAGGACACAGACCCTCAGTCCCTGGAGACTGAGGGAGAGCAGCAGACAGCAGATTACATCCTCCTCCCCACGGACAGCAGCAGGCAGGCAGCCACAAGCAGTTTCCCATCCCCAGGTGTGCTCAGCCCACGCAGGTGAATGCACACAGCCCTGGGGCTGCTGTGGGGACTCTTCCCACGGCTCAGGACATGCTGCTAACACTCCTTTGCTGAGGTGGCCCAAGGAAAGCATCTCTGCTTCCTAGAGAGGACACCAGAGTGAAGGGAAGGAGGCTGCCTGTGACTTGCTCCACAAAAAAAGCTCTATGTTTAATTAAATAAGAAGGACAGACCAGAAGAGCCAGTTTCTTAATAAGATTTGGTAATATAATTATTTGCTACAATTAGGAACCAACTGAAAATGTTCCTTGCTAACACTTTGGAGGAGCCCAGCATTTTAAAGTTGACTTGTCTGATGTCAGGGACCAGCATTATCTTTTCTTCCATGCAGCAGCAAGCACATTTTTCAGCACTATACTGCAGTAATTACTTAAAAATCACACATACATTCTATGGAATTCTGAAAAAATATATCAGCCTTCCTAGATGGGTGACCTCAGACCACACTGCACAGGACTTGAGCCTCCCTTGTAAAACAAAATTCTCTTCTTACAGTGATGCAGAAGTTCAGCCAGCACTGGCACATGCTCTGCCCTCTCCCCACACCCAGCTGCAACAGGACAGCTTGCAATGCTGAAATAGCTCACCCTTCTGACCTCCTCCATGGCCAAACACACTAATCCCCAGGTTCAAAGAATCCTGAAGCTTTTAAAGACTTTCATCTGAGTTGATATGGGCAGAGTTGGGACAGGCAGATCCTCCCAGCTTCAGGAAATCAAGAGCAAAACAGGTATTTGTGGCAGGTAGGAGCCACAGCCTCCTGCACTGGGAAACAGGGGCTCTTCATTGTTCAGTTCTTCACCAAGCTATCATAGATGGCACTCCTTCCTCCTGCACTGCAGCTTTGTGAGGCCTCGTGCTGGGGAGCTCCTGCTTTGCCTCTGACCTCAGCAAGTCAGAGGGCATTGACTAGAAAGGAGGTACCTGTGCAGAGGGACAGGAGGGACATGGGAAGGGAACTGTCCTGAGAGGCCTCTGGGGGCACCCCTAAAAGAATAAAGGTAGGAGATGGATGAACAGCATATGCACAAGAGGGAAGTTACACACATTGCACAGAGGGGAGAGGGGGAAAAAGAAGATTGAATCTTCCTGGAGACCAGAGAGATTCTATAAACATAATCAAAATGTAATAGAAACTTTTTGGAAATGCTGTTAGAAGGATAAAGCATCAATCTTCATGGAACTCCACTCAACAGGCTTTCTCCAGCTAATCAATCACGGTCAAGACATGGGCCGTCCCATCTGTCTGTGCAAGGGACCAGGAGGAGATTGCTAAGTGCCTGGGCTGGAGCTACCAGCTCAGTACCAGGCAATTCATCATGCAGGAAGGGAAGGGGGGAAGGGAGAGAAGCAAAATAATGTATAACACTAATAAAGTTTCTCCCCCCTCCCTCATTCCCAACCAATTTTTAGTAAAGGAGCCCAATCCGGAGGGGTTGTCAGTGGGGAGGTGGGAAGGGGGAGATGCTCTGGGGAGGACTCTGGGTACGAGATGCACTCCAGTAAACAGAGACAAAGCCATCATCTGCACAGCAGCCCCTGGGCACAGCCACCCTGGCTGCTGGCAGCTGTGCAGGAGCCACTCTGCACCTGGCAGGGCTGGTGTCCCCTGCCCCTGGAGCTGGGGAGGACACCACAGGGACAGCAGGGCTGGGGACACGCAGAGGAGAGCCCAGGGCAGCCTCAGCAGCTGGTGCTGGGAGAAGATGCCAAGCCTCTGCATGCAGACAGCACAGATCTTTCCCTAAATGCTGCCATGGTATTGGTGGGGGGACCTGAAAGTGGAGTAAAGAGGAGTTGAAGGACTTGCAGCCTGTCCCACCTGCAGCAGAGGGGTTTTCACCTCACACCAACACATACCTGGGCAGGGACTGGCACTGCCACAGGGAGTCCTGCACTTGGCTCACATTTGAGGTGATGTCCCAGTCCTCCCTGTGCACCAGCCCCTTCCTTCCCCAGCTGCTCACCAGACTCACCCAGCCTGTCCAGAGGACCCTGGCAGCCAGGAGCATGTGCCTGACACCAAGGGCCCCAATCCACACGTGCATGAGCAGCTCCCCTGCTACACCACACACCCAGAAATGATGCAATGCAACACCACTCCCTTCCTATCCACCCTCCTCCTTTTAAACTTTGAGGGTTTCTCCCTTCCACTGGATTTTTTGAGGACAAAAAGCATCTGGCAGCATAGTTTGCCAGAGCTGGTGATTTTGTGTACATCTAAAAGATCCATATACAGCCCAGGTTTGAAATATTCTGCTCTACTCTTCTCATCAGGCCTCAAAGAAGTTGACAAAACTCCCCACGTATTTGCAAACAAGTAGAAAACCACCACAGGCTTTACTTCAAGGACTCCTTTGACCTCACTGCAGACTCAAGCCCAACTCTGCCATTTCTGGTCCTTACTCTAACACCTGACTTGCCCTGGCACTCATCCAAACACAGTACTGAGTTCTGTATAAAGAACCTTTTCTTCCTCATTTTTATTGTACTGATATTCTTCCTTCTAAACTTTTGACCAACTTTTGTAGAGATTCTTGCATATTCAGCACCAGGTGAATGAGGAACCAGCAAAATATGCTCCCATCAACTCCTTAGAATAAAAGGCCATTTGAAACAGAAAACCAACAGAAATTTATACCTTAAACATTTTTTTTTCTTGCTCTGAATTTAATCAAGTGAATTGCCTAGGCTCTACAGGCGAAATTCAAGGAGTGACAATAAGTAGGTGAGAGATTTATTTTTTCAGAATATTTATTCTTCCAGAGCTATGATGACCCCACACCTTCCAGTAAATATCAAAATTCTTCTTTTCCTTCATGGATAAAAATAGATGCCACATAAACATGGAGCAACACAGCATTTTAGCCTCTACTGTAAGTGTGAATATAGTAACAAATTAAGTAGAACCATCCAGTCAATAATGTTGACATCCCTGAAAGTGGAGTTTCTTCACTTTTAACTCTTACAGACTGCTCTGTGACCAGTGACAGGAAGACTTAGCTTAACCATTAAAATGGATTTCCTTGTGGTGTTAGTCCCACCAGGTGACACTATTTATCCTCTTCTGTTAAAGTTCACTTCTCCCCTTTTCAACCCCCTACAATAAAAATGCCAGGCCAAAACTTCCCTGGGGTTTGCTACCATGAGAAGACAGTGCAAAACTCTGCTCAGCCTACAGACACGACAACAGAGAAATTATAAACAGCTCAAAAACTTGAAGTTGCTTAAAACATACCAATCTATCAATTATTAGGAACTTAAAGCACTAACAGATGGTTTGTAGCCACCTCGCCTACTATTAGGTGTGCTTTTAAGCACAGATAACCACTTAATCCTTATGTCCTAAGGTACTTGTAACCAGAGTCGACCATAAGGCACAGCTCAGCAAAAACCAAGCTAGGGAGGCCACCAGCTCATGAAGGAGGGCCACTATTCTTTACTGAATTCAGGTGACATTGTCCCCCCCAACTCTCACAATGAAATTTTAGAAGAGCTGCTACCATCAGGTCCTGCATAAGTACAAGGCAGGGATCACTGCTTGGCACAGACCTCTCAGAGGGCACACGAGCCTGGAGACTTCCTTCCCCGACTGCAAAAGCCAGGCACAAGTCTCTGGGAAAGCAAACAGCTAGGATGGCCATAGCCCTGCTCAGATATCCTCCCCCTTTGCCTTTTTCCTCCTTCCAGACAAGGAGAGAAGGCACCTCATGCCAGAGAAACCAGAGGGGATGCACAGCCCTCACACCTCTTCAGAGTGCAGCATCCCCCAAGCACTGTACCTCTCCTGAAGATCTGTCCTTCCTCCTGCTCCACTAACTCATTTTTGTGCCATCCCTATCTTTTGTTCACCTGGAAGGGGCAGGAAGCCTCCTGCCATCCCGGGAGGACTGGGAGCAGCTGCTGTGGGGTGTGGGGGTGTCTGCAGGAGCTCTCCGCACCCCAAGTGAGCAGAATTCCAGCCTGACATTGCCAATTTAGGTGGAAGCATTAGGGACAGGTTTCCTGCAGAAAAACCTCTTCTTTAGTTGATTTGCCCTTATTCTCAAACCATAACCTCCCTCCCCAATTACCATGAATGTAAATGACCTCTGGTGTAAGGTTTATCATAACGATAATTGAGCTGTGGATTTTTAATAACAACCTCCTGGATTTTCCACTTGATTTCCTGACTTGCTTTATATTTCCAGGAGTGCATATAAGGGTCTGAGACTTCACCAGGCTGTTTATATCAAGTCTGACCATGACCTTCACTGGTTCTTTAGACCAGAGTGTTTTGTTAGATCCATCCAAGCTTTTGGGTTTTCTAGGGGTCCTAGGGATTTTGGCTGTGTGACACGGCTTCCATGTACTTGCTGTGGGATGGGGATAGTTGAATCCCATTGTCAAACACAGGCATTTTGCTTTTCATCTCAACATGGGCAGCTAAAGTGCAGATCCCATCCTGGTGGAAGGAGGGAATTCATCCAAACAGCGACATGGCGAAACAGGGAGGGAGATCAGTATTGAGAGTCAGGCATCTTATCACCTCAAAGAAAGCTGGAAGAAGAAAATACATTGTGTAAACTGCTGGAAGAACTTAAGTACCCAAAGCACTGGAGAGAGGGTGGACCTCCAGGCAGAGGACTTGGCTCCAGAAGAAAAGCTTCAAGGCAAGAGAGGGAGATCCACTGTTCTGCCCAGTCCAAGCCATACCCATGCAGAGACACGAAGCTGAAGTTTTGTCCTGTTTTTTCAAGAACATAAACAGCAAACAAAATCCCATCTTGTTTAAAGATTATTCAGTTTCAATGGGAGGTTGTGTTTTTACATTATTGCTAATAAAGCACACCAATAATTAATAAATGTTAGCTAGTCCCCAGGGCTTTCCGTTTTTTCGCATGTTTATTTTTGTGTTATAAATGACATCCATTTTCCACAAGTCACTAAACTGGTGGATGAGGAAAAGAATCCAAAAGAAGAGCCATAATCCTCAAGGGGAAGAGCAAGCTGTTGTTCCAATCAAGATGTATCCTGACAAGTCAAGTTGTTGAAACCCATTAATTAGCACTTTTGGAAACAGTTGCAAAGTTAATTATTCTTCTCTGAGATGAAAGAAAGCTAATTTCTGGCATTTGCTTTGACAGTGACATGCGCTAACATTTTTAGAGCTGACATCCCTCAAGATAAATGATGCTCTGAAGTGTGCATGCAAACATTTTGACTGGGAGCTACTGTGGCGAGCTGATGACACTGGCACCTCTTACTGCAAATATTTTGCATCTGTTGGGATTGTGATCAAAGTTTGGAGGCTGAGAGGAGGGTGGGGAAACTTTTTCAACTTCAGGGAGGCTGTGAGTGACTGGCTTTGCATGGGAGGCAATAACGTTGCGCAGGCAACACAACTTATTCTATCTAGATAACTCCAACAGGGAATGTAAACTTTTCTAGCTAACTGTGCTGACAGAAAGAAATCCATTTTTATGATCATCTTCTTTTCATGGGTTGGAAGCAGCAGATGAAACAGAAGATCTCCAAAATGAAGTTCTCTCTTGGTACATTCAGGTGTCAGTATCAGCTCATATGTATTTGAAAAGGCAAGATTTGGGATGTAGAAACTCAGTAAAATTCCTCTGCCAAACCCCAATGTCCTCACTGGGAAGAACATCAGTGTGGTTTGGGATTTAGTCCTGAAAGGCCTTTTGCAATTTTGGAAGCTGCCTTGATCACGTCCTGCATGTACAAGGGCAGTGACAGGAAGGGTTTATCTGTAAGTATAAGTTACTTATGTGTTCTCTTAAGAACGCATTTCCATCCAGGATTGCACCATTCCAATAAAAATCAAGTATATGCCTGAAACCTTGTCTTCCTCTTACAATTTTTAGAGTGTTACAGATCCTCCTTTTTTCACTTCAGGCCTTTGCATCACTGGGATGACTCCATGATGGACCCAGGTTGAATTCTAGGACCCTGTTTATCAGTTTCAGCCTCAGTCCTCATCCCTGGAAGTGTGAAAGATCAGTGTCAGGTGAGTGAGGACAATGTCTGAAGTGCAGGGACTGTTTTACACAGAAACTACATTGCCAGGAGAACACACAAAAGCAGAGCTGCTCTTTGGAGAATCCCAGGCTGACAAGCAGGACAGCTGAATATCTGATCTGAGAAGGTCAAAATCTTGCTGGTGGGCTCCAGAAGACCCTGCTGCTCTGAGCCATGCCTGTTTTGGGGGCACCCTGGGCTGGGCTGGCAGGGGAGATGCTCTGTTCCATCCCCTCCACTGTGCTCAGCTCAAGGCGCTTCAGAGCAATCTTCCTCTAACAGACAACCCTTAATAAATTATCAGCCTGGTCTATCATCTGGGGGCCAAACCACCACTCCAGCAACCTGTTGCTCCTTTGATAAGATTCTTCAGAAATAATAAGTGCAGGCAGGTACATGAAGAGAGGAAATTGGTGGTAGAAAAAGTATTTCATTTGCTTTTCAATCAGCATGTGGGGGAGAAAAAAATGAGCTCGGAAGGTGATCTAAAGGACTCCTTAGTTGGTATGCGATTCACACACAGCAGGGCAATCAGGAATGTGGAAACACCGGGTTCAGAGGGCTCGATCCAAAGTGGGAGGCAAACACTACCTCTTCCTTCAGGGAGCCAAAAAAATGACGTGTGCTAGCGTGTGAGTCCTTGCAGACAGGCTCTCCGTGCTGAAGCCGCTCAGTGAGGACAAGACGGGAGAAAACAGAAAATAAATAAATTAAATGAAAAGATTTCCTGGGAGCAGCTCTCTGCGTTGTGAGGAGCAGGGAGGTGGCAGTCCTGAGCTGAGGCTCTGGCACATCCACACGCTGCTCTTTGCATATTCCTCCTTCGTACAGGACACTTACGGCTGCACAAATTGCAGGGATTATTTTCCCTTAACTGCTAATGGATTTAGAGACTGTAACTGGGGGTGGTGCTTGGTAATTTAGTGACCGAGGGGAAGGTACCTGTATGGGAGATGAACTTTTTCTGCGGGCACGGAGTTATGGCAGGAATAGAGGTAAAAGGGGACATCACTTACCAGTTCCCCACTTTTCTGTGCTGTGGGAGGTTTAAGAGATTTGGAGAATTTTTCAGTCAATGTAAGCAAGAAAAGATTTTTTTCACTTATCACTAAATCAACCATATTCCATCTCCTTTTGCAACATTTGTGATAATACCAGGGTTCACCCCACAGCTGTAGGAGAAAAGATTTCACTCTATAAAAAAATCAGAAAAATCAAAGATTGAAGCCGTTAGCTAATAATGGCTGGTGCTGTGCTGAGTTATGCCCTGAAATCATAACTTTTAAACCCTCTTGTCTGATAATTTGCTTCATTTATTTAAGTATGATTTCAATCAGGATGTTTATCAGCCTTGCATTAGGGCATTAGCCGTTGATTTATTTAGCAATGCATATATTTATTTACGTTTTAGCTTCCAAGTGAATCATTCTTCTGACTTTGCTGTCAAAGGTTAAACAGTTTGATCCTTCCTGGGGCAGACACAAAACATGGAATAAACAAGTACAGGGAAAGTGCAGGCCATGAAAGGCAGGATTAACTCTGTGTTTACACCCCTAGCAGGCAACACTCATTCTGTATTGCAAAACCAGTCTGTACAGTAATGCAATTTTTGTGCCCCCAGATAAGCAAATTACGTATTGTAATTCTTGTGGCAGAGTGAGAAAAGAAAATACGTGTGAAATTCGAGTGGAAAACCAAAGGAAGGAGAAGGAAATAGTGGTGGGAAACCCTTGGGAATGTGAAGCTGGGTCCAGAATACGGAAAGAAAATAAACCCACTTTCAGATACAGTGTGATTATTTATTTTCTCAGGCCTCTGAAGTCCACGTCCCAGTGTGTGGAGAGCATTCTTGGGATTTCTTCACAGGTTTTGGGCAGTGAGGAGCCGTGTTGGGCTGGCAGCAGCGAGTGCTGACAGGCAGCACGTGTTCAGCTGCCTCCATCCCCACCACGACGCAGCAGCACCCGAGAGCTCCTGGCACGGAGATGCCTTCTGCTCACACGAGCACATTTCACCCTCCTGTGCTGTCCTCTCCCCAGGTGAGATGTGACAGGGATTTTGTTTATAAGGTGACAGAGCCCATTTAAGGTTCCTGTTAAAGTGGGGCTGCTGGAGGGGGTTGAACACCTCAGTGCGATGTGGGGAAGCAGCTCCACGGTGCTGTCCTCCCTCAGGGGTCTTCCTCTATCCTCAAATGACAGAGCAGGGAGAGGGCACTGGACATCCAAGGATCCCATGGACATCCAAGGACCATGTTCCCACTGTTTTCTCCTCCATTGGGTGCTGTGCTGGGGACCCTGATGTGTCTGTGTTTATGGTGGGGGATGTCTGAGTCTGAGTGCCGAGGGTCAACTCTGCTGACCAGCCTGAAGCCAGCCCTGATGAACCTGATGACCTTAGAGTTCTTTTCCAACCTTAACGATTCTGTGATAGCCCTACTGTCCCCAAACCTTAGCTTGGTGACAATCTGGCTCCTACAGATTTTGGCTGCAGACCAGTTTGGGAAAGTGGATGGGTGCTCCCCACAAGGCAAGTGGGAATCAAACTGGAGCTGTGCAGGCAGGAATGGAGAATGAGACTCCAGAGCACTGCTGTATCATGATGATAATGGTTCCCTTTGGGAATACATCAAGGTCTATTTATCAATGTTTGCTGAGCACTTTGGGATCCTTGAAAAAGATGCTGTGAGGCTTGTGATAAATGGCCTTCTTCATGCTGGGATGTGGTCTGAAACATGTTCCTGTTCTGAAGTTCTAGAAATAAACCTCAATATTTTGTTAATTTGGAATAGAGTTTTTACTTTATATATGCATATATTTCTCAATATTGTTGCAGTAATTAACTATTAGCTATCGTGTATATCTTTTTCTCTCTAATTTATTTCTAATTAACATAGATAAAGGATTGTATTCCTTATTAGTGCAGATGGTTACTTATTTCTACTTGTATAATTACAGTCATGTCCTGGCTTTGATCTGGATCCTGCTCTGTCGGATAAAAGGTAAAGAGGTAAAGCACAGAGAACACAAGTCCCTCTCACTGATCTCCTGTGTGCAGAACTCAGTGCTTTGGAGTAATAGTTCCTCTGCTAAAATCACCTTATTGGGGTGTGTGTGTCTCAGCAGAACCTGTCCTTATTGCAGAATCACAGAATGGTTTGGGCTGGAAGGGACCTTAAAGCTCATCTTCTTCTAATTCCTTGCCATGGACAGGGACACCTTCCACTAGCCCAGACATGGGGAGTGCAGCCCATCCTGTCTGGTTGTTGGGGATGTTGAAACCAGCCTATATGTGCCAAGAAAATGAGGATTCCTTGGGCCTGGCCCCTCCAGGCGTTTATCAGCCCATCTGGGCAGGTACAAGGATCAAGTCTTGCCCTGAAGGGATTGCAAATTATTTCATAGGAAGGCTGTTTCAATCCTTTTAGGAGCCCAGTCACTTCTCCGTGTTGGGGCACGAGCCCAGCTGCAGGGATGAGCTCTAGATGCTGATGTGGGGCAGTCAGGCAGCTCCACATCCTCCTGCCTCCCTCAGAACCACGGGGAGGAGTGAGGGGGGAACAGCCACAATTGGCAGCCGATGAAAAAATTCCAAACGAGCAAAATTACCCAAGGAATCTGGAGGGGCCACATGCATGGTACTGGGCTGGGAACCTGCTAGTAGCATCAACAGGGACTGATTTCATCAGACACAATGGATGCACTGAGGTGTAAATCAGGAATAACCTCACCAGTATGAAGGGGAAATCGGTGCCAGCTGACACTGGAATTGATGTGCTGAGTGATGGACGTCCCTCGTTTTTGGTCCTCACTTTAAGATCATTTTGCATTATATCTCAACTCCTTTCACAAGGGAAAAAAGAAAAGGCCTCCCTGATTTTCTTGAAGGGACTCAGAGATAAAGACTGATCACATTACGCTGTAATTGGACCTTCATATCTGTAATTGCATTGATTTCTCCTAAGTTTCAGGCATTGACTCTGGTGAGTGAGAGAGCATTGCAGGCAGGGCACGGCTGCCAAGAATTCTCCTGCATTTGGGAGGTGTCAGGCTGGGAGGCTCACCACAGTTTGGTAACTGGCATTGCAAATTGCTTTATGAACAGTTTAATGCATTTAAGAGGGTAATAATTTCAGATCCTACCATACAATCTGTTGCAGTGGTGCAGAGCGTATCTAAAAACTTCCAGGGTGAAGGGAGGCAGGGGAAGGAGGAGGAGAAAGAAGAAAGGAAAGCAGAGGGAGGGAGGCATTGCAAGGGGGTGGAAAACCTAATTGTTTTAATCATGCTTGATATTACACTGTGAAATTATAATTAACTTAAGAAGTCAGTCAAAACCAGTTAATAACTGTGGTGCAACGTGGCTGATTTGAAGTGCTACACGGAGGGGAGAGGAGCCGACGGCAGCAAAGCTGCTGGGCTTGGCCCTTGCAAGCTGAAGCAGTGCAAGGGCCCCCCAGGCAGCTCTGCAGAGGCTCTGCACAAGCAGGGACCAGCACACAGAGCATCAGCAAAGCTGGTATCGTGAGTGCTTAGTCCCTCCAACACTCCTGATGGCGGACTGGGAGCCCTCTCCAAAGGAGGATCATCAGCAAGCTCCCAGCATATGGGTAGGAGAAACTGAGGCAGTGAGAGAGAAAATGATTTATGACATGTCAGCAGACCACTTCCAGAGCCAGGGAAAGAGAAGGCAGCTGACAGGAGGAAGGATCAGACCTGACTTTCAGCCTGTGCTGATATGGTACTTAAGCAGGAGCCTCTGGAGAGTACTCTGTTCTTTAAACATCCCTTTCCTTTTGCTCATAGGAGGTTAAATCTTTTCCAGTGAGTCTGTTGCAGCCAGAAGAAATGCAGCCCTTAAAATGATTTGCACAGAAGGGCAAATCTCAATCTTCTTCAGCCATGCAGCTTTATTAAAATATTTGGGAATATAGGTGGGTGGGAACAGAGTTAGAGCTGTGCAGTCTTCATTGCCTGTGTACTGCATGTGTACAGGTGTAACAAGGGTTAATGAGCAAGCCAGCTGGGATAACAAGAGTGTCCTGATGGTATTAATATCCCAAAATACAAATATAGATGTGGATAGTGCTGAACCCTATGGGGGGCTGATAGTGATAGGGGCAGTGACACTGCAGCCAGCTACGAGGACCATAGCAGAAATATTTGTCACAGGGAAGATGCACCCAGGGAAGCCCTGCGTGTGTGTGCCAGATATTGCTGTCACTGGCTGCTGTAGCAGGGCAGCAGCACTGATATATACAGTCTGGAGGATATATTGGGAGTGTCGGGTGGTGGCTAGATATCAGCATGGACAGAAAAACAGGAGAGGGAGGACTCAGAGCAGAGTGTGGGAACAGGTCTGAAATCTCTTCTTAGGAGATGTGCATTAAGTGCCTGCAGCTGATTTGTGGGGAGCTTTTACCAAGTAGTGCTGTGGAGGAGGGAGAGATGTTCTGAAAGGGGAGCAGCACTCCAAGTTTTGGGTATTTCCTGCAGCCAGGTTGGGTGAAGCACAGTACCCAGGGAGCTGGGTGTGCTGTGAGTGTCCCTGTCCCCTCAGATGGTGGACTTTGGCCAGGGACTGGCATCAGAGCAGTACAGGTGGGGACAGGACAGTGTCCTGCCAGCCCCACTCCTTATAGTGAGCTTATAGAGAGGGGATGAGGAGCTTGTGACAATATGTGCAAATATGGTACCAACACAGGCTCATGGTGCTCTGGGTGGATGTTCAAATCAATTTTCCTCATATTGGACTTCAATTCTTCTCCTGAAGGTGCAGCCCTGAGAAAGTTAGGTGACTGGCCAGGCTGGGCTGAGCTGGCTTGGTGCTCACCAGGCACCCTAAACCCATCTTTCCCATTAATCTCAGACTCAAGAATAGACAATTAGTTCACAGGATCTTCTTGGTGCCAGCCAGTCCATGCTCCCATCCATTCCTCTATGACCAGTGTACCTGGTTTAGGAGCTCCATGACTGCTGCAGTCATGGGACTGGCCCCAGCAGAGCAGTGCTGCAGCAGGGCTGGGAGATTGACAAAACCAGGCAATTTCGGATGAAGCAAGGGCTACTCCATGGCCAAAGCATCCAGCCCTGATTTTACCACCCGTGGCTCCTGCTCTGGGGCACCCATGGAGAGGAAGCCCTCGCTGACAGGTGGGGAAGGGTCTTCAGACTGAGTTAAGAGCTGGGCAGGTTCTGCCTCCCTGGAACACTGACAGCATATTTTGGCTGTGTCGCTCAGCTGCTGGAGAGGGGTGGAGTGGATTGTTCTGTGTTATATGTTCATTGTCACCTTTGGGAAATATTACAAACTATAGCTAATTTATTGACTTAGAAAATATCAACAACTGGAAACTCCCTTGAAAGACATCTGTCTGTCCACCTCCATCCTACAATTGCTTTGGTTAGGAACTACTGGTAGAATGACCTGACTGAAATCAAAAGCCCTAAAAACATTAAAGGGTTTCTTCCTCACCCTGTCTTTCTTTCTTTTTTTTTTTTTTTATTTTACTCACCATCAGTATTTCTGTGACAACTCAGCCCCAGCAGCCCCAGGGGACAGGACAGAGAGACGAGGAGTGGAAATGCCCTTTGACTAAGCGGGCATTAAATGTTGGCTAACAACCGAGAGACACCGTGAGACTGGAGAGGGGGGAAAGTTAAAAAGAAAGAAAGAAGAGCTTTTCAATATGAGCATTCATGTAGTTTTGACAGGAGCAATTTATCATGGCTATGAAAGGCGGCTCTGCCTCCAGCGCTGAAAGACAGCCTGGTTAAACTTTTACCTGCCCCTCTGAAAAGGGAGCAGTGCCGCAGCCGGGAGGGGACTGCTCCTGCTCCGGTGATGCATCTCTCCGTGGGGCTGGGGGAGGGAAGGGAGGTGGTTCCCAAACAGCTCCTGCCCATCTGTTCTGCACAGAAAGAAACCCCTGACAAGCCAGGGGGAGGGAGAGCGTGAGCCAGCAAAGCCGGGGGCTTCCGGATGCCCGCGCCGTGTCGGGAATGCGGCCATGGGATGGGAGCAAGGCTGGCAGCTGCCCCCAGGAGATGCTGCAAATGAGCAGTGAGGATCTCACCAACCCCCCTCAGCTGCCCTAGAAGCGTGAAAGTCCATGGAGTGATGCTCCCAAGCGGGACAGAAAGGTGGCCTGGCATTTTGGGATGTGCATGGTGGGTGGGTGGGCAGCAGTGGAGGGGGAGAAATGGAAAGTGCGGTGCTGGGGTGCAGGAGAGAGCCAGAGGTGGTGTTGGCATCCCTAGGTGTTGTTTGGAAGATACAGGAGAGATTATGATAAGGAAAAAACCTCAAAAACATTCCCCAGCAATTCAGCTGAGATATTCTTTTGTCCCATCATGGGGAAGGGTGCTGGTTCTGCACCAGCCCATGGCAGGCAGGAGCCCAGGCTGGCCTGTGCACAGGCTGCTTTTTGCCATATTCCTGTGTGGATTGACAATTCCCTGAAAAAATAATTTTCTGCTGAGAATAATGGTCCATCTAAATTAAAGCATTCCACCACAAAGAGTGGATTTCATTGAAATTTTCAATGGAATGGTTAACACCTTCCACAGCCATTCTTTTTTTTTTCAATAACCACTGGTATTAGGCTAGATTGTACTGTATTTTTAATATTTTATGTGCTAAAATTATGCTGATAAAGTGGCTGTATTTTACACTGTTTGAGAAAAGCCAACCAACATCATAATAAAACTTTTTCTTACCCCTCAAAACCTTCAGGATTTCCCATTTCCCCCCCTGCCCTTGATGAAGATAGGATGATATTTCAAAATCTCAGATGAGCAGCCACATCTGACTTTTCCCTGGTTGTACATCCATCAGCACTTGTTCCTGTTGAAGCACGAGTGGGACAATTTGTATTATTGAAAAGAGGAATGTGCTAAAGTATTTCCCATGTTTCAGGACAAAATCCAGCAGTGGTGTTTCACCCGAACAAAATCCAGCCACCCCTGTTTGACAGCTGAACAATTCCCTGAGTGTGACACGGCACACTGAGTTGTCAGGGATGTGTAGCCACACACCAAAGAGCTGAACTCACCTATCTTCAACCATTTCAAATTTAAGCTTCTTTTTCAAGCCAGCAATCTGTTTTCTCTCTGGACATAAGGGAAGGAAAGAGGGAGATATGACTGCAAAAGGGACTTTTTTCCCCTCTGAAATGCAAGGTCTAAGACATGGATGAAGTTAGCTGAGAATTAAATTAATCTTATTTCTTGCCCTCTGTGTGATTAGGTTCTGTCCAAAAGCTGTTGATCACTTTGAGACAGCTCAAAGAAACACAAGTTTTTCTAAGGATGATTCTGAGAGCCTTCACACCACAGAGAGTGACCTCATAGAACTGGAAGGAGAAGGGGCATTAAGTGTACATATATTCCCACCAGGCTTACCAGGCTTTTCATGTCATTAACTGGTGATCTTCTGACTCTGAAACAACATTTTTTCCCCCTCAGATTTCTTATTTCATTATCCCCAGTTCAATACACATCAGTGCAGGATGAGGCAAACTAGTTAGATATATCAGGAATTATTTAAATTAGGGAGAGATGTATGGGTAGTTAAATACTTGGTCTTCTATCCTACCCTAATTACGTATCAAATTACACTCAAATTATACCCAAAAATAGATGTAGGGAGGTAGTCCTGAAATCTCCAGGAGATATCAGCGGGAGAAAGGTGAAACGAAGCAGGTGCTGCAAGTAGATCTGATCTAATGCAATATGAAAACAGTGCAGGACTATCATTTTCCATTGTGTCGTGTTATTACCAACATTTGCTTAAAATTTCTTCGCAAACAAGACCTGGTAATGAATGGGTGTTCTCTGGGCCCGGAGGAAGCAGTTTATTTTACTAATGCAAGAGAATTTTGCTCTTGGTTTTAATGCTGTTCTGTTTCTCATTTGTCTTTGTGATGAGAGCGTTCTGGTAACGGAGTGGGTTTGTCACACTGTCCAGCCACTGGGGAGGTGCCTCTTGAACTGGAAAGAGCTCAGGCTGCTTTCATGGAAGTGGAGAATGCTGTCCTGGCAAATGTAAATCTGCACTGTCCCTGGCACATTACATAGATTAAGCTAAGCTGTTGCTACGCCCGTGCCCTGATTTACTTGGTAAAATGGTTTTCACACACTTAAACTGCTTCTTGGAGGATTACAAAACTAACTGAGCTTTGAAAAGTATTGCCCAGCCTGGAATTTCTTCTTTGAAATCCTCTTTAGGTGGTGGACAAATGCAGGAGGTCTGCACAGCAACAGAGTGCCAGCTTGGTTTGGAGAATCTCCAGAGCCCATGGCCATAGCTCCACTCCCCAGGAGGGTTGAATGTCCTCTGTTCTCTGGAAAAGGACACGACAGAGCTCTTGCACACCAGCCAAAGATGTTACTGGAGCCAACAGTTGTACCTGGCCCATGTCCTGGTTCTTTACCTGCAGGCTGAGTTCAGACACCCACCTACTTCTCAGCTGGAGAGATATTTCTGGCATCAGCTTTGGAAGAAGCAGCAGATGGTGCCTGGAACCAGGTGTCCATCCAGGAGAAATGAGCAGCAAATTCTACAGCTGAGGGGAACGTCATCATTCTGTTACTTCTGTAAGAGAAAAAAACCTTCTGCAACCTGAAATAAAAACCCAAACAAGCCCCTAAACCTACCAGCATATTTATGGCCTATGCAGAGCTCAGCATCCAACATCCCCACTGCTATGATGTTAAGAATATCTCAGAGCTGGGGAGCAGTCACAGCTGCCTGTGAGTGAGATGAGCAGATTCTCACCTCCCGTCTCAGGTGTCCCTCCCCATCAGCTGCTGCTGGAGAGACACATGAAAATATATCATATAAAGGGGGATGGTCCAACTTCTTTATTTCTTCTGGATCCAGCATCAGGAGGAAGTGGAGAGTGGCCTATAAATAACAGCTGCTCTTCACTTGGCTGAGGTTATGGCAAGCCAGACCTCAGCACACGGTGGAACATGTCACAGACACTCCTTTGCCACCCTGACAGCAGCACAAACTGGCTTCTGGGTGTTGATAGAGCCCACAGCTGTGGGCTGCAGGGCATTCCTCTGGAGCATTAACAGATGCAGCGTTGATTTTAGAGTGGACAAATGTCTGCTGAGAGCAACTGAGGCAGAAGTGACAGTCCTCAACTGTGGCACAGAGGAAAGGACTGCAGGACCTTTGGTGATCCCTTCCAGGTTATCTTCTGTGATTCTGAGAGTCTGTTCAGCTTTCACCTGTTAATTAGGTTCAGTGCCAAACTGAGGAATAGGTGGTGAGGGACCAGCCTAGGGCCTGAGATGCAAAGCTGCACTCTGGAGTGAGGACAGAGGCTGGCTGGGGAGCATCTCCAGCATGCCACTCACTTGTGCAGATCTGAAAAGAAGACTCTTTTCCCATGAAGAAGCCAAAATCCCACTTATGAAGGTATGTAGATAACAAGGCTCAAGTCCTCCAGGGCATCTGACTACCTGTGAGAATGATATTAAAATAAAGGCAGCTGATTACTTAGATCTCGGAAATATTCAGGAAGGAGAGCTGATGTTAACATTACTAAGGTTGATTCAGAGCTGGAAGCTCATCTGGGCACTTTGGATCTTCCTGAATCTGTTCTTTCTTCTCTTGTGTAAGCACTCAGAGAAATCAGCCCATTTGGTGGTGGACCATGACCTGAGGTCCCTGGAAGCTCTACAGGGAAGCCAGGGAGGAGATGACAGTGAGCTGAATTCCTCTACCTCACATTACCTCTGAAAAGAGAGCAGCAGAAAGGACACAGATACTTAATGCAATCTAGAAAACCCATGCTCTATTTCCAGCATCTCTTTCATAGGATAATTGCCACTAATCAGAAGTAAACATGCATACATATATTTATACATTCCTGTGCAAATTATATATTTACATGGAACTGACGGACTTAGACATCACAATTTTTCATGTCATTATGGAGCAACTCAGTTAGCAAATGCTAATAAATATTTGGCTTTTGCAAATGAAACATTTTTTATGTGCTGCACCAACAGGCAGGGTAAGAAACGCCTGCTGGCAGGAAACATGCCTTGCCTTGGCTTTTTAATCTGGCTCCCATAGGGTTGGATGGCTGGTGGGATGTGCTGTGTGGGCGTAGGACAAGCAGCAGTGGTGTGGTATAAATACACTGATCAAAGCCAGGTTTATTGGTGGTTCCAGCCTGCACTAACATGAAAAAGATCACAGTTGCATGAACTTATTGATGGGCAGAGCAGTCGGCTTGGACAGCCTGGCATACAGAAATATGACCCTGAAATTGGACTGATCAGCTGCGTCACTCTTCTCTTGGTGGGGAGGTCTGAAAGGAACACAGTGAGGTCATGTTTCGCTCTGGGTTGTAGAGCCCTTTTGTTTGTTTATCTTGTGCAGGGCTCCTGGTCCATCTGCAGCAGCTTGTGGCTTGACATTTGAAATTCAACCTCTAAGTGGCAATGGCTGGGTTGGTCGGATACTTAGGTCACATATGACAGGCTTATTTTCTTGTTGGACACACTTGGCTTCTAGAATTAGAGGCTTGCTTGGTCCACATAGTCTCATTTTTATTTTTAGCATTTACCAGTAAAGTTTTAGGATGGATGCTTTTGTTGTGTTTGTACAGCGCTCAGCAAAGTGTCCTAAAATGGCTCAGACTAATTTTTTGTGCTATAATTCTAAAAGGAAACAGCTAATATATTGGTTCCTTGTATATTATTTTAAAATACCTGATTAAAAAGAAAAGGGATCAGAATTCAAGTTATAGCAAATTTGTTTAAAATATAAATTTTTAATAAAAAACCCATTTTCTTTCCTAATAGAGTATTTTTCTAGCCCCTGCTATTTGTCCTTCTGCTGTGCCTGTCTCTCTCACACTAAGCAGCAGCAGGATCTGGACGTGTACACCAGGTCTTGACATGCCAGGCCTGACTTTTCACACTGATGTCCCTTTGCACACCACAGAGGCACTGCTCCAGAAGGCAAGAAAAAAAAAATCTATTTGCATCCAATCGACTGAGCTCTTTAAGTGCTGAAACTAGTAGACCAAATGAGTTTATTAGATTATCATTGCGGAAGTTAATAAAGAATTAATTTCTCTTCATGTGACATCCAAAGGCAGTTATTTCAGTGGCCTGTCCATTTACACAAAGCCAAGTATTTGTCAAGTGTCAAACTCAATTCCCATGACCCAGGCCTCCTCAATAATTCTGGATTAGGAATACCCTTAAATGACATTACAAAAATTTTATTCCAAGATGCATTGAGCTCCTGGGACTACTCAGGAATTTCAGGTTAGTGAAGGTTATGTAGTCAGCAAAAGCTTGTTGGATATAAGATCTGGAATGGAAGAATAGGGTTTGCAATGTTTTTGTGACAGTGGAAAGCTGCATGAAAGAGAGAAGAAGCTGATTTCCAAAAGGGGATCTTCTATTCTCTTTCTCTTCCCTGGAAATAATGCAAAGAGGGTTTATCTGCATTGCAAAATAAGTGGCCAGTGTGATCTCCAGCACAGGAAACACTGCAGTGCTGCTGTAGAAAGAACAGCGTGGGTGCCACGAGGGGGAGGAGGAGGGGGCAGAATTGAGCCATCAGTTGCTGCTCTGGGAATTCAGTGCTATAAAACATCTTCATTTAGAGAAGGAGTCGAGAGTTTTGCACATTCCCGACTACCAAGTCAGACATAACATCAAAGAAAGAGGAATCTCTTTTATGTTTTCCTGTTCTCATTAGATTTAGACTAGAGATAAACTAGATGGAGACTAGAAGTAGGGATAGTCTGGATATAAGGATAATCAGAAGGTGGGGTGGCAGATATCCCAATAGATAGACTAGATACAAGGAAATAATTTTTTACAGTCAGCTTGGTGGAACACTGGAGCAGATTTCCCAGCAAGCTGAGGATGCCCCATCCCTGGGAACATTCAAGGTGAGGTTGAACGGGGCTCTAAGCAGCCTGGTCTGGTGGGAGAAGCTGCTGCTCACTGCAGGTGGGTTGGACTGGGTGACCCTTAAATGTCCCTTCCAACCCAAACTGTTCTATAATTCTGTGATTTGCCCCTGATGACCAGATACACAAAGCACGCAGGGTGGACACACAGCCTCCTGTCACTCCTCTGAAAGGGAAATGGTGTAGGATGGGACTTAGACCTAGATTCTAGGTAAAGGATGGTAAAAAGGAAAAAGAAATCCATTTGCATTACTCAACCCATCAGAAAAAGAGAATCCTTGTGCATACATTGACTTTATCGTATTTCAAGGTTATATGAAAATGGAAAGCTAGATGGTAATCAGTAAGAAGAGGTGCTGAGCACTGGACCCCTCCGGTTGGGATAATGCACCTTTAAAATGTAAACAGACAGTCTCAAGCATTGTTTTAATCATTAGTAATTTTTTGTTTGAAGGAGTCACTCCATCATCTCCACAAATGAATTTCCCTCCCTCCCCTCCATCTCCTCCACTTCTCCTTATTGCCAGGACATTGAGAGTGCTTCCACCCAACCTTCTGATTAACGCTGGAATAAATCTGCCTGAGTGCTGGGGTACAGGACCTTCAGCTGGAGACCTGTCCCTGCAAGTTTCTGCCTGTGGGGCAAACAAGGACCTGACAGTGCATTTCTTTCTGATTCCACAGCTGTGTCTTCTTTAGTGATGTGTGGATGGCTGTGAACAGAGCTTGGCAACAAGGGTGGGCACTTCCCATCCTTGTTCTTGGGAAATAACTGTCTAATAACTCACTGCCCAGCAAGGTTCTGAGAGTGAGACCTGAGAGTTCATCTCGCCTGCCCTTTTGGTCTGAAAAACATTGAGAGCGCAACGTTTTCTGCTGCTGAGAAGTTAAGTGACTAATCCAAGCTTACAGTCTAGACTTCCTCAGTTTGCCTGGGAAAAAGGCAAGGTTCTCCGCAAACTGATTCATCTGCCCTAAAATGCTTGCCCCAGACAGAAAGGATGAATCTTCCTTCAGAGGTGCCCACTTCTGATCCTGATTACAGAAGAAGCTGGAGCTACCAACTTAGACAAGGTGCCCAGCCTGGACATGTTGTGTGGGGTGAGTTGATCCTGCTCAAAGGAGCTTGGTCATGTGAGTAAGACTGACCTAAATCTTCCTTGTCAAAAACTTCTGATAATTGTCACACCACAGTCTTAAGTAAAACAAAAAAGGAAAGAAAACTCAGACACGACATTCATAAACATTTGAAACAAAGATTTAAATGATCACTCAATCTCACTATTCACTAGGGCTGGGCTTTAACCAGATGCATGTTTGTGATTAAAACTAAGCACACATTTGATTGCTTTGATGAACTGGGATGGACAACAAGGTTTCTTACCACCTTCTAAGCTGTATGTAGCTCTGTGAGTACCTGAGATCTGTGAGTTGTCTTTCTCCAAGTGGAGAATGATTGTTTAAGAGTGTTCAAAAAAGTCAGTGTTAGGAGCTTTTATGCAATCTGTGATTTAAAATTATTCAAAATCTGGACAGCCTGGAATTCTCAAGATTTTCTGTACAACAAGTATCTACTTAAGTTCTGCGCACAGGAATTGTGGTGGCCACAGTTTCTCCAAAAATAAGTCTGGAAAAGGCAACTCATTTAAATGAGGAACTCTTGTACCTGTGGGGGTGATTACCCACAGGGGCTGAGGCGTGAGAGCTGCAGTTTGTCCTACCTGTGACAGTTCACCCACAGGACTAAAAAGCCAGCAGACTAGAGACAGCTCCAGCATTTGAGCTGTACTGGGGATCTCCACCACCTCTTCCCCTCTCTTCTCCCCTCTTCTGCCCAGATTAGCTCCAATGGGTAACACAAAATGAAAGCACACACTCTCCCTGCAGTGAAAGGCAGTGCAAAGCTAATTTTTCATCAATAAATATTTTCCATTCAAGTATCTTGGAAGTGAGAAAGTGACTGACAAAAAATGGGGCAGGGTGACACCAACTGTTGTGACACTTCCTAAATCCTCTTGTGGGACTCATTGCACCTTCAACATTTAACCTGTTTTATGATGTTTTACGCCACAAAATTCCCCTCCCCTGGTGGAATCCCAGGCCATGAACACTTTGGCAGCCTCTGAGCTCCACTACTTCACCCTCGGTGCTTGTGACCCGTATGTGGTCATCCATGGAGAGGGAGGGAGGTGTGTGCCCTGGAGTGTTTCTGCTGTGCCCATTGTCCTTGGCAGCAGCCCCTGGGCTGGGCGATGAAAGGTTTGCAGGCAGCTGGAGCTGAGTCGAGTTTAATCAGCTCAGCTCTGCGTCCTGCAGCACTCTGACGTCGCAGTGACACAAAGGGCAGGGTGAGGACACACGTGTGACATGGAAACAAGGGTTGGGCATGAGGAAAAGGGTTTGGAACAGCAATGCTTTCTTTTCCATGGCTGATTGTCTCTGGAGATGTGACTATTCTGGAGGCACTTATTTCCAAGGCAGAAGCAGGGATCTGAGGTATAACCTTTTCCTTTCTCTCAGGGGAGTCTCAAGAGGTGACTTTGATTTAGAGCTTGGCCGGCCTCTTCCTATTTAAAGTCCTTAAATAATCTATGTTTCCTTCTTTCCTTAGCAGAAAACCTTCTTGTCTTTTAACATCTGATGAAGATGTGCAGGCAGCACTAATTCTGAAATTCTTCCCATCCAGGAGCCTCCAGGATGAAAGTGTGACTTGGAGTCTTGGGGCTGGAAATGAGCCTCAGGGTTTGCTTTGTTGCTTTGGGCTACCAAAGCCCAGAGCCTGGGCAATAATTCTGGCCAGTGTTTGCGAGGGTGTGTGCATTGCCCACTAATGGTCACAGTGAGGCTCAGGAGCAGAACTCTGTTGTTGGGCTGGAGCATCAAAAAGACCTATCTGGATAACCAGAGTGAAAACTGCTTCCACGGGAGTTCATTTTTGCTTCATTTTTTCCCCCTTTTCGTGTTGCTTCCTGCTGGATTTGAGCACCTTGTCCCTTGTCACCCTTCTCCATCTACCTGGCAGGGCAGCAGGCAGGGGTTGAGCTGGGAGCTGTCAGGAGAGTGATGTACGTGGGGGAAGGAGGGGCAGCTCGTGTTCCCAAGCCACAGCGGTGGCTGACACAGCTGGGGAGAGGTTAAACTTTAACCAGCTGGGCTCAAACCCTTCCCAGGGCCAGCGAGCGCCTGCAGTGCCAAAGCGGAGCTCGAGCAAGGAAGACGCTGAGCTGCTGGATGGCGTGTGGGTGAGAACAAGAAGGAGATGCTTTTCCATATCCCTCCCCCTATCCTGCTGGGATGTTGCCTGGAAGGACAGCAGGAGCCCTCAGGAGGGTTTCTGCCCAGTCCTGCCTGCTTGGGTGTGTCTTGGTGCAGAGCTTCCTTGGAGAATGGCTTTGTCCCCAGGTCATTCCTCTCCCTCCTGTCTCTGGAAGCTGCAGGACCCTGATGAATGACTCCCATATCCTGATCAAAAAGTCTCCCTAACAGTTTTAGTGTGTTTGTGTCCCCCTAGTTAAGATAAATTAGACAGGCTAATGAGACTGATTAGTCTTTAGCTGCGACCCTTGGCCTCTGGGATGTACTTTGAGCTAATAGAGAGAATGGGGATTATAGGCTGTGATAATGTGCTTGTGTTGGCCTTTTAAAGGAAAACACATTTATTGCTACTTAGAGGAAATTGATCTAACTGTGCTGGAAGCATTTCTATGGACTGAATATGGAATTTTTATTAAGTAGGTGACTCAGGTTCAGCCAAGATTGCCAGATTGGAAATGGGCAGGAGATATTTTAAGAAGATTCCACCTGCTGGCTGCCTCTCCAACTGATAACAAGTTTCACTCATCCCAACTGTGATCTGCTGCTCTGGATGTCAGCTGTGGAGCTCTAGAAACTTGGACTGCAATCCCCAGGTCTCCTGGCTCAGGTCCAAGCTAACAAATCATCAAAGACAACCAGTTGTGTTTGCATGTTTACTAAGGGTTCAGCTATTTGATTCCCTTCTCAACCTGCAAAGCCAAATGGTTCCCTGAGTTACTGGGATCCCGAGGCAAACAATGAACCATCACACAGCCAGTTCAGAGCACAGCAGGGTGCTCAGAGGCCCAATCCTGCCCTAAGGATAAGGTTTGATTCCATAGCCTAAAGCCTCACATTTTCTGCGTCATGAACAATAGGGGCAGTTGTGTTCCTGGAAGTTTTCTCTGATAATATCAGCTGGACTTATAAAAAATACTCATTCTTCCTGCAAGCCCTTTTGCGCTCATCCTCTGGGTGGGTCTGTCCCACCCTTCCAGTATATTTGGAGGATTTAACTGCTTTCCAGCAAGCTTTGACCAAGTACTGCTCCCGCATGCCCTCCGACGGGTCCCCAGGTTTGGGTTTGGATGGGTGAAATTGTAAAACACCTTGTGCATCCTCACTGGGGAGGGTGCAAAACACTGCTGCACCACCCCAGTGGTATTCTGCCTCCACTTGGTCTGGGTGCAAATGGCAGCAGGATCAGCAGGGACACCAAGGCAAGGTGAACCCAAGCATCCCATCTCACTGGGGCTGGGGAGAGCAGGTCTGCAAATCTTCTCCCAGAGGTAGTGCCCAGCTGAGCTGCACTGCAGCCAATGCCAGCCTGGGCTCCCAGCAGTAATGCCCTGCTTGCTTTGCAACAGCAGCACAGCTGATTTCTGTAAAAGCTGTTTGACCTTACTCACACCTCATATCCACCCCTCATTTGCTGATCCTGGCTGAGCTGGTTGCCTGGTTTTCCAAAGCTTCATCTCTCAGTCACTGGAAGGTGTTCTCTGTCCCTCTGACTCTACAAGGAACCAAAGGGGATTAGGTGTGCAAGCCCCTGGGCAGTCTCCTGCCAGATCTGATGTCCTAATATTTTTTTTCCATTTCAATGGAGCAGTGACTGAGCACCTGTTCTGTAAAGCTGAGGAGCTCGATGTGCACTTCCATTCACGTAAAATCACAAAAGGGGCTCTGGACAAGTTGCAGCTTGTAACCCAGTTGAACCCATGTGAAAAAAATCTGATTTATTACATGCAGTGATATCCCCTGTGACATCACCTTGTCATTAATCAGGGTGATCCTTGACACTTCCTATATTCAAGCACCTTGCAGTAAATAGTCTTATCACTCTTTTACAGCCATCACAACTGAGGTCTGACTCAGACAAGGTCAATGTGCTCCCAGACCCATGGGACTGGGAGCACTGGAGCTGCCACCATCCCCACCTCTGCACCAGTCCCTCTTTTCTGAGAAAAGCTGATCAAAGGTTTCAGCCACAGCCCTGAAGTCCTGTAAGGGTTCTTCAGCAGCCACAAATCACTTTATAATGCCCTATCACATGTGATAAGCCCTGTACTTTGCCACCTTTCCACGTAGGGCTTTAGGATGCTGAGAAACCAGAGAACAGATGTAGGAGCAGATCCTCAGCCAGCACAGCAGCAGCTGAGGTTTGGAGAGGAGCTCTGACCATTAACACCAGCTGTCCTGGTGTTGTCCAAATGAAACAGAAAGAGAAGACAGCTTCCAAATGCAACTGCTTCAGTGGGGACAACACCGAGATTCCTCAAACAGGAATGAAAATGGCAGCATCACAGCCCCTGGTTGTTGTCTCTGTTACAGACACCCAAAGAAAATGAGTCCTCTGCAAATTGTTTTGCAGGTTTACATGGGGAAAAAATCCAGGAAGAAATCTGTAATACTTCAGTGCTGATCCTGCTAGAGTCCATTGGAAAATGGCTGTATGAATACCAAGCTGGGAAGGGCTGATCATGAATAAGGTTATCTGTGAAAGTGAGTTTCAAGGAGCAAGCCTGTTAGCAGATAAGCCAGAATATTTTAAGTAGAAGCATTCTTGTCTTTATTTAAGGCTTTTCCTTTTCCCCCTTAAATGTGGAATTTTATATTTGGGTCAAAATTTATGCCAGATTTTAGTAACTTTTACTATTGAAGGACTGTTATTTACTGAAATCCAGCCCATGGTAAATGTGCTCAGTGTCCCTACTTTTTAAATTCAAGGGGAGCTTTCCAGATTCTTCTTCCCTGGTGACTTGCTCTTGTGTCTAAAGGTCTCTACCACCTTTATTTTAACCTGAGATTTGTCAAGGCAAGAACAGAACCTTCATAACATCTGCCATTCAGATGATGGCAGACAAAGAATAGCCTCCAGCTGCCAGTAAATCAAATGGAGTTGCACCAGGGTTGATGTTGCTTGAAATTCTTGCATCAGTGCTCAAGAGCCAGAGAGAAAAAAAAGGCAAAACAGGAGTTGGGGGAAGAGAGGAGAAAAGATGTGCAGTTGATCTGAGTGAGAACAGGTCACTTCCTCATTGGCAGGACTGATCTAGAGGCTATTTTGGGATGAAATGAAGAAGAATACTTGTTTTTCATAGCATCATAGAATGGTTGGAAAACACCTTAAACACGATCTCGTTCCAGCCCCTGCCATGGGCAGGGACACCTGCCACTGTCCCAGGCTGCTCCAAGCCCTGTCCAGCCTGGCCTTGGGCACTGCCAGAGTTGGGGCAGCCACAGCTGCTCTGGGTACCCTGTGCCAGGGCCTCAGCACCCTCACAGGGAACAATTCTTTCCTAATATCCCATCTAACCCTGCCCTCGGGCAGTTTGAAGTCACTGCCCCTTGTCCTGTCACTCCATGCCTTTGTCCAAAGTCCCTCTCCAGCTCTCTTGGAGCCTCTTCAGGCACTGGAAGGATCTCTAAGGTCTCCCTGGAGTCTTCTCTTCTCCACACTGAACAATCCCAACTCTCTCATCCTGTCTCCATAAGATAAGATGCTTTTTCGCTGCTGTTTCACTCTAAGCTTTGAGTGAAAGGCAGTGGAAGCCCAGCAGTCTCTCCACCAGCAGAAGGTCCCCTTTAGGAGCCATTTTCAGCTGCACACATTCGAATTCACTGCACTTTATTATTGAGTGGAAAAAGAAATGGCCAAATCCACATAAATAAATAAAACAGAACGGCTGCCATGACGTGCACTGATTTGGGTGAGTCTGTGTTGTTGTCTCTTTTATATAGTCATTGGAGTGAAAAGGAGATATTTTAAGTCAGAAAACTGAGTGTCTATGGCAGACAATTTGGGTATGGGGAAGTGCAAAGCTCTCTGCTAAGGGGCTGGGGGAGAAAAAGTCATCATCTGAAAAGATGAATATTTGAAAATGCCAACTGCTACAGCTACTGCAGGCTTATTTAGCAGCACTCTGTGCCTGGCTGGAATCGATCTGTGGGGATAGGTTTGCTGAAAGGAAACAAAAACAAATGGGGCTTCTGCTTCTGGGATGACACTGCTCAGTTGTCAGGAACAACTGGTTGTGTCCCCCCTTGGCCAGGGGCAGCAGGAGATGCTGCTGAACACAGACCCAGAGCCTGTGTCCATAAGAAATGAAATGCCTGTGTGGTACAAGGGCTTAGGAGAAAATGTGTGGCGTTTCGCTGGGATTCCTGGTGCAGGAAATAAAATAATGTTAATTGCGGAGAATTATTATTTTTATGATTTATTTGGCATAAAGCCACACAGGGAATTTGAGTTTTGGGAGTCTGAGAGCAGAAAGCACTGACAAGAAAGTTTATTTCTAAACTTTCTGAATTTACTTTGCTCTCCTGTGAACCTGTAATTTGTACTCAGGTACCAAGTTATACTTCCCCCTCATCACTTCTCCTATTCCATAGGTGGGGAAACTACAGAGAGAAGGGCATTATCTCTGCAAAAGGACTGTGCACTTGTTCAAGCTTTCATCAGCACACGGAGGCAGAACAAGAGCAGCCTAGAAGTGATTTTACTGACATACCTCTTCCTGTCCAAGTTTGTTTAACTCTTTTAAACTGTCCAAATTTTAAGGCAGAATGGTCAGAAACCAGAGCTAAGGCACTCCTGTAATAGGGAGTTTGTTGTATTAACATGCTGGTACCAATACACAGTGTAGCTTTTCCTATGGGATTAATCCCTAATGCGAGGGATACTCAGGGTTATACTGGTGTAACTGTGCTCATACTGGGCAGAGCAACAGTAAAAAAAAAAAAAATTAAAAATCACACTTCTGAAAGCTCATTAGCAAAGACCTCCAACCTAAACCCAGGATCTGAGCCTGGAATGAAGACTGGGGTGACACTGAAAGGTCACTGTGGAGAGCCCTGGCCGGGAGCTGAGCTGAGCTGTGCTGAGCTTTGGCTTTGAGCAAGGATGTAGCTTTGAGTAATTCTGGCATCCTAAAGCCTCAAGTAATTCCCACTTGTGTTTGCTTGTATTTTTACTGGCTGTCTTTTCCACTTCTGCCTCTCAGATTACTAGGGCTGGTGACAAGGAAATATGGGAACAGCCATCCAATCAAATTAAAAAACATTAGAAAGGTCAAGCGCATACAGGTTGCTTTCACACCATGAGTGGGAATCAGATTTCCTGGTATCTCAGTAAAAGTGCCAGATAGTGTTAACCAGATAAGGAAATGGGAGCTTGTAAGTCTAAAACCAGGAGTAATTTACCAGGGAATCTCTTTTCAAGGAAAAGTGTTTGGTGGTTAGATTTCCTTGACATCTCTACCCTGTGGATGAAAACAACCTGACTGTGCTTTTGTGTCTTTCCCTGCCCAGTGTGGTCCTGGTGCCACAGGCATGAGAGTTTCTGCAGACCTTCTGGTGCTGTGGGAAGCTGGAAGAGGAGCAGTAAATTAATACAACATTTTTCCTGGAAAAATATTACTCATAAATAACTTTATCTGGGTGCTGAAGAGCTGACAGATGCCACCTTGACTCTCCCTTCCACACATAACTGAATCTCCAGCAGCCTGTAGACATAATGTCCCCATAGTTTTGTACTTAGACTTTCCCTTTTTGGGAAAAGGGGTGATAAAGAGTTCTAGGTGTTTTGGAACTATCAAACGAAAACTTCACAGAGCAGCAAGCCCTTAACAGATAGACCTTCTCCTCTTGAAGCACCACCTAAGTAAACTTTTTGACATGGATTTTTGGAGACAGAGTTGGAAGTTCAGACATTTTAAGACATCCTGGGAGAGTTCTGCTACCAGGCAAGACCAGCTTCGTCTTTGCTTGCCCAGATGGGCAGCAACCCCCATACAGTGGGAAACATCCTCCTCTCCTTTTCCTGGTGATCTGTTTTGGATTTGTAATGGCTGTGAGCTGTTTCTCAAAGGTCTTGTTCTCACTTTATCCCAGGATCAGTGGTTCATTCAGGATTTTGAAGACTGTTGCACAGGAACAACCTTCATTTTTGAAGGTAGCAGTTCTTAAAATAATTAGTAAATAAACCCTGTCACCTTGACAGGTTAACATTTCCATCTCCCCCCTCGTTATTTATTTGCGTATGGTTCCTGAAACCTATTTCCTAAATTCTCCACCCTCACTCTCCTCCCCCTCCTTTCTTTTAATGAATTGAGGATTGAATTCTAGAGCACGCACTTGAGTCAGAGATGATAAAGCACCCAGTCTTATGGCAGTCCTGTAAATGCTACGGTGGCTTCCAAAGAGTTAATTCATTATGGTCCATTGTCCAGTCAACTTTATAGCTAGCAGCAGATTGGAGCCAACTTGAAATGCTGAAGTGGGAATGAAAAATGAGCAGAGCCTTGGTGTGCATTAAATATTTAATATTCTCTCAGTGGGAGGTGTCAGGAAAAGGACCATATAATAAATACTACAAGAGACAATTCCATCACTGAACTCGTCTGTTAATGACCTCATTTGCTTTGACAGAAACATTACAGATGCAGCCTCTTCGCTTCTGTGGCCCTAATAAGCAGCCACATTCCAGTTGGAAAGCAAATTCCTGCTTCTGCAATGTGGAGGAGTGGGTTGGAGCTATGATTGTCTCCTTCTCCCTCTCTCTGTCTCCCCCCCGCCACAGATCTGGGGCATTTAGAAAGAATTTTGTGTGGCATGAAAGGTATTTGTAGCAGCTGTGTGATTTTGGCAGGAAAACTGACAATTTTATCAAACTACCTGGAAAACAGGAACTCAAAAAAAAAGTTTCCTTCCCTTAGAGGAGAAAAGTGCCTCCCACCTTCAGCCTTAGAATCACCAGCTTGTAAATTGTGGGAGTTTGACAACGGCGTTTGAGGATGTGGTGGTGACAACCTCCAGTTTACTTCCCCGAAGGCTTCTTGTGCCAGGAATGAGAGGATCCTCAGGAGGATCTATCCAGATGCCTCCTGGTGAGTGTTCCCCACTTCAACAGGCATGGAGATCCTGGATCCTATCGCATTCATGAACCACATGTTGGCCAGATCACAGGATTTTCTCTTCAGTGCTGTGACCTGCGGCACTGCTGGTCCCGCAGAGGGATGTTCTGCCTGAGCCCTGGTATTACAGGGGCTTTGACTTCAAACTGAGTGTGAGCAGCATGTTTTCTCTCTTCCACTATTTATGTTTGAAAGGTCTTCAAAAGCATCCCTGCTCTGATGGCTGGAAGCCAGCTCTACATGTATTCATATCCAGTTCCTGTGGAGCTGATCTTTGCCAGGTTTCCCCTTCAACTTAATTAATTCTTTTCCCATCTGGGCAGATAGATCCTGGGATGTTTGTATCACTTCTTAGTCTATTTTTTTTAAGCCTGGTTGAGCAAATCAACCTCTTTTTGTTTGTCTAGAAACGTTCCTGATGGCTCTCAGCATCCCAGTAAACTTTTCTTCTTCCATCCCTGCTTCAGTTTCTCTTCTTGGATAGCAATAACTGATGAGGTTTGAAATGCTCTGTAAAATGATGTACATTCCACCTTTTCCTTAATGGGAATTCCTCTCATTCAGTCCCTGCATTACCCTGTAGGGCCAGCTTGAGAGCCCAGTTCTCTCCTCCATGGACAACTGCTGGGTTAAATTTGAAGCTCTCACTACTTAGTAGTTCTGGAATCCATCCACATTTCCTTTTCTTCTTACTGCAGCGTAAAATCATGTTGAATTTCTCTGAACTTCTCATTTACCTCCAATATTAACTTATTCTTTCCTCCAAACTTTCTTCTAAGGCCTTTCATGACTACAAGACTTCAGCAATTTTCCTCTTTTTGTCTAAGCTCTTTTATTCCTTCTCTTAAGAAAAAATACTCAATTTTCTCAGAGAACTACAGTAGTTTTTGTAGGACATTATGTATGGTAGGCAAAACCTCAGATTGTGAAAACTAAGAGTAAAAATAGCTATTTGTCTTCTGCTCAGGTAAAGTGCATACTGGGAGGCTCAGACTCTGCTTTGAACATCTGGGGTTGACAATACTCTTCCCCTCTGTTTTAAACTAGCAGTTTTCTACCTCAAAGTGAAACCGGAATATAAGCACATTAAAAATTGTAAAGATGATGAGATTGTGACAGGGGCCTAGGGACTTTATAGTGCTAGAGGCCTGGACAGCTAGCTGGTAGGGTAGGACTCCAGAGTCCAAGCTCAAATGTCACCATCTTTGATTAGCACCTGCTTTTTGGGGTTGATTATAACCTTCTCATCTCCCTCCTTCCCTAACACTGCCTGAACTGAGGCCAGTGGTGCAGGAATAGACGTCCATTCTGTTCCCTGCTGGGATCAGGGTGGAAGAGGCCATTTGCTGTGCATGGCATGGGATAAGAGGAGGTTCGGCAGAGTGAAAGATGAAGTTCCTTCCACTGCTGCTGCTTACAGGGACCGTGGGGCTGCGGTTCGGTAGGGTGCAGGGGGAAGACACTGAAAGAAAACCTGCTTACTGCAGGCTCCAGGAGGAAGAGAGAGCAGGAATGAAAATAAAAAGCTGGTCAGAAATGGGAAGGGAATGTGGCTCCCGCTCACGTCTGGCTCTGTGTAGGCTGCTGTCAGATGCCACACATTCTGCGCATTACAACAAGGCAGTTGTTTGTAGCCCTGCATCCGTGCAGCAGGGAGATAAGGTCCTGCCTTTGTATCAGAAGCAGCTGCAAAGGGGCATAAAGGTCTTAGAGCAAGAAATTAGTTCATTTGAATTCTCCCTCTCTCTCTCTTTTCCTTCTTCAAGCCAGACAGAAGCAGCCTCTCCCTCCTCTCGTGCCGTGCGGTTTGTGGTACCAGCAGGAATTTGTCTCCCTGCCTCAGGAGACTGTGCAGGGTGGGTGCCTGTCCCCTCCCAGGGGACTTGGCCCCAGGCCTGGGCTCACAGGGCAGGTGGTGGTGCTGCTCACAGAGGTGAGCTCCTGGCTGTGGAGGTGTGGAGGCAGCACAAAACCCACCATTCACACCAGCCAGGGCTGGAGCTGCTGATGATGCTGGGCTGTGGTTGAACGAGTCCATGGCTACAGCAATAAGAAAATAACAGGCTAGAGAAAGCTCTACGGTGGCACAAATCATCCATCCCATGTCCATCATGGGGAGAAGGAGAAAATACCTGGACAATATACTATTAGTCTGTGCCATGTCACATTCATAGGCTGGAGGGATTCAAATGAGCCTGGGCAGGCAGCCTTGGGCGTGACATAGCCACTGTCTGAGTGCTTGGCTCTGCAGCCTTATTGATGTTCTTTTAATGTAGCTTTTAAAAGTGCATAATATAATATACATTGTCTGTCCTGTCTGCCTTTTATAGCTTTAAAAAATGACTCAGGTGTGTGCTCTGACATATGGATCCATTCCACCCCAACACTCAGACACTCTGCCACCTTCCAGAACTTGCTGAAACACCCTCTAAGGTTTAGGTTTGCTCTTAAATAATTATTGAAAGAGATAACCCTTTCTGCCTTAAAAACTTTGCACTAATAATTTCTTAGTCTTTGTTTCTCAGGAGCTGGGCAGTTCCCTGGCTATTTCTCTGGAGTTCATTGCTGGCCACGCAGGCTGGAAACTTGAGAGTAAATCCGGACAGGGCTGCAGAAACTGCTCAGTGCTGCTCCTGCCTGCGTGTACAGGCTGTGAAAGGACGAAGCTCACAGTCCAGGCTGAAGGAGGAGGAGGATACAAGGCAGAGAGGAGATGAAATAGCCCTCAGAGCCCCGCCTGGGACTCCAGAGATGTATCCCCTCTTCCCCAGCGTGATCTGCCCAGAAGTTACAGCCTTTGAGCTGGCAATGCTACTGCTGCTGCCGCAGAGCATGTGGCAGCTCCAGCCCTCCTGGCAATCTCGAGTCTCCCCAGGGCTGATTTAGAGAGGTCACCTGCCACTTGTGTAAAGGTCACCAGAGGTCTGTGCTGTGGACAGTCCCCACGTTCCTGGGATGTCACATAATCATTTTATTTTACGTCGCCTCGGCCCTGCCAGGGGAGGGGAGGAGGAGGGATGAGACTGCGAGGTCAGCAGCATCTTTATGGATGGTGGAGTGAATGTGAGGTGAAAGGGATCGTTGCTTTTGCCTCCCCAATAAACCCCTTTACTCTGCCTGAGCGGAAGCAGCGAGGAGCTGTTCAGCTAATTTATATTAATTCAACTCCATTAATGATGAGATATCATCTCTTCTCTCAGCAGGAGAACCATCAAAAGGATTTAATACTGAGCTGCTCTTCTGACAACCCCGCATTACAGCCTGCAGCCACTCCACGGCTGGACTGAACCTTTCCCTGGCCACCAGCTTTTCCCAGGGCCTCATTAAGAAAGGCAATCTCACGCTATTGTGGTTGTTTTTGGGTGAGTCCTCACCTGCCTCAGCAGTGCTCAGGCATGGAGGAGCAGCAAAGCTCTGCAGGGAAGAAAGGACACGACCCCTACTCCCTGTCTTTCCCAGGCTGCTGATGAACATGGGACACTTCAAGTGCTATGAAGCCACAACCAGCATGAGTTGCCATCTGCTCTCCTGGGCTGCTGCACAGTAGAAAAATCCCATTTTTTGGAGGCGGGAGTGGCTGGTGGCTGTGGCAGCAATGGCAGCACTGCTCTGGGATGCAGAACAGTGCTGCCAGTTCCCTTTGGATGCAGAGAGCCTGTGACCCTCACCAGGGATACACCACAGGAACAAGCACCTGGACCATCAGAAAATTTCTTTTGTCAAGCTCCATGAAGTCAATTATCTGGGGTTTCTTGCTCATTCACCACGGGGATTCTGAAGGATGGGCAGTCTGGCATCAGGCTGGTGTAAATCAGGTTGATGTGTTAGGAGGGACTAAGATTCCCATTAGGATCAGAAGCTCTGGGGTATTGCACCCAAGAGAACAGCACTTTGGGATCCTGGCAGAGAGGGGGAAACTGAGGCAGAGGTGGGGGAGGCTCACATCCCCTAAGTGTGGGGCAGCTCCAGGACTCAGATGTCAGCCCTGGGACTGAACCCTGAGCCAAAGCAAGGACCAGTGGTCAGTTTTGCCCCATGGAGGGCCAGACAGTGCCCTGGGGATGGCCATGGCAGGTCACAGTGACCAGAGTGGTTTTCCAATGGCCACAGGGCCTGGATCCAGCAGGGCTGCAGAGGAGTCTCTTGTTCCCTCATCCATGTCCTGGCAGCAGGAGACAAGACTTCGTGCTAGTCATGTAATTTAATTTCTCTCTTTGCTTCTGGCTGATAGTATTAAACTCCTGGCCTCCGAAACACACATAAAAATCTCTCTTCTTTTTTCCTCCTTTTTAAAAAAAAATATTTTTGTATTAACATATTTCCTTTTGAAACTGTGTGAGGCTTTTCTCAAAACTAATGGATTTTTTTTTCTCCCCTTGTCTGGGCCAAATGTATTCAAATCTTAACTCAGTTAAGTCAGAAGATTCCTATCGTCTCAGCAGGGAATCCCACCCTTTATTCCACAAATCAGCATCCTTTTTATTTGACTTTCTGATCTCCAAAGGAAAAGGGATGCCTTTTTTTTTTAGAGGTTCTATTTTTTTTTTAGTTTAACTCTGACGTTGATGTTGCAATGCGCTTTGATAGCCGAGAACACAAGGGCTGACTTCAGGAGCAGCTGAAACTTCATCAGGAACCAAAATATAAGAAGAAGGGATTCGGAGTGGGAAATGGTAGAAAGTGATACTGTTGAAACAACCCTTTGAAATTTCCGAAATGATGTTTGATCTGCGAGTCCCTTAAAGCTGCTGCAATACCTTTAGTATCAAAATGATCTCTTTTTTATTAAGGGAGGGAAAGGAAGGAGAGGTATTTTAATTTTTTTTTTAGTGACACTCGGAAGAAATAAGTTTAATTTTAACCTGTAATGGTTCCACCTGGAATTATTTTTTTACACATGTTTATCTGGGATTTAGCAGGATACTTTCATAATTTTTTTTTCTTCTCTTTTGCTTGAATAATACTTTATTTCAAAGGACCAGCAGAAGACACACGAGGGACTGAATGCTGAGGAATAGATTACTCCTGAAACGTGCCGTAGTCCTCCCTTATCCACCCCCAAAATACCAAGCCATTGGAAATAAAAACATAAAACAGAAACTCTTTGAGGTGAAGGAAGGAAGGGCCCAAGAGCAAAATCACTACTGTGGCATCGAGCTGCTGGAAGGATTCTGTGATCCCGGAGGCAGCTCTGGCCCGAGGTGCTGCCCCAGCCCTGCCATCGCTGCTGCAGTGGTGCCCACTGGAGCCCAAACTGGGCTGATCCTCAGCAGCAGCCACAGGAAAAAGAAGAGGAACTGGTGAAAAACCCTAGGGAGAAATAGGTCTTGAGGGAATGACATGTGGCATGTCCAGGCTGTAGAGAAAACAAGCCTAGGGGTAAAAGTGGCTGCCCTGGTGGGATAAACCTGGAGGATATTTATCTTGTAGGTTTTTCTGCATGAAGGGTGGTCGGAAAAAATATAAAATACCTCATTAGTGTCAATCCTCTACACAGCAAGGGCATAGCAGGATTTTTGTCTGATTCATCCAGGTCAACAGGCCATGTATCTGCGTCATGATCTTCCCTGGGTTATAATTTCCCCACATTAATTTTGGACTTGTAGTCAGGAGCTGTTCTACCAGGGATCTGCGTAACTCCAGGTCATGCTGAAGAAAAGACACATGTTTTTTGGATGCAATAGAAAAAGCTGGTGTCTAAAATGAGCCAAAAAGCAGGGCACTGGGTGTGATTAGCACCATTTCATTTCAGAAAGCAACAATTTGAGCAGGTCACCTCCTTTGCAGATTGCTCAGGGAATGGGCTGCACCTACACAATTCATCCCAGCTCCTTACTCTTGTAGGAAAACAGCACATAAAAGACTGTGTGGATTAGATGGGAAGGAGCATGCCTGTTTCTTCTGCAATTAATATCATATGCAAATGAAATGTTTCCACTGGAAGTTTGCAAAAAGGGAATGCTGCCACTTCCATCTCTGCTGAGCTAAAAGGTTTCTTGCAGATAGCATTTTTCATGTGGTGCTGGTGTGCTTTACAGTTATTGAGCCCTGGCAAAATGTCTGTAAATCAACACTGTATGGATTCGGCATACATCCAGTTTGCAGGAACTAGCAAGTCACAGGGATTAATGGAATAGTGTGGGACATGTTTGACTGACAGCATGGGAGAGATGGATGCAGGTTCTGCTCTCCCTGCGGCTCCCACCCCTGCAATGGGATTTTCTCCCTCCGTTTGGTGTCTCCAAAAATATCAGGCTGCTGCTCTGAGATGCTGAAGGGCTGCTGTGCCTCTGGAGAGAGCACATTTCGTGGGAGGTGGAGAGTTTCCTTTGCACAGCAAGTGCAGTGAGAGGAGAGTGCCCCCAGCATCCCTGAAAGCCAGACCAGTTCTCTTACAAATGTGGGATGCTGTTAAAATTTGCTGAAGATCCTGCAGACTGGTTCTCCCCTGTGTTTTCAGCTCCAGAGGGACACTGAACCCCAGGATGGTGAAACCCTCGGTGCAGCTGAAGGTCTGTGACACGTGGGTTCTTCTCCAGAAGCTGGCAGCTTGCCCAGGGCATCAAAAATGTGCTAAAAGAGCCTGAGGAGGAAGGGGCAAAGCTCTTCTCTGCCTGCCTCCTGCAAACTCTCACCCTCCAACACCACACACAAACTGCAGGCACCTTTTCATGGCATTTGAGTAGAATAAAAATGAATGAAACCATCTGCCCTCTCCAGCAGCAGGGCCTTGCACCCGGGTTACTCTCTATTGGACTTTACCAGGAGAGAGTTTTAGCCAGGGCACTAAAAATTAATATTAAAAGGGAAATCTGCATTTCTAGACTAGGACCTCACGCCCTCCTTTGCAGAAGCAGCATTTTCCCTGCTCTGGTCTCCAGGAGTAATATATTCAAACCTTTGAGGTTTCCATTTCTAAGCTGTGCTTTTGCTAATTTTGGTTCTTCTAGTGAGTACAGACATTTAAAAAAACCTGCTTGTTGTGAGCAGCACATTGAGAGTGCAGTAGGGGAGATGAGTAACTCCCTCAAGCACAGTTATGGTCAAGAAGCAGAAAACTGTTCAAGAACCCATTCTAGCTGAGAATCAAAATGCATGGCATCCACAGATGTTATAAAGTAAGATGGGAGTTGCTGGGGTCAGCCTGAAGCTACAATATTAGGAAGATGATTTAATACCTTAAATCAGTACCAGGGAAGGCAGACACTGAAACTGGGCATTTCCTAAAGAAGTGCCACAATTAAGAGCCATTGCATAACCCCTCCCAGTGCCAGAATGGGACTTGTTTCTCAATCCTCAGTGGTTGTGAAAAGGCTCTCACACAGTTATGGTAGTCCTAAGGCGGTCAAATGGGGCTGCTTCCATGGGTGGGAATCAGCCTTGCTGGAAGTTTGAACAGAGATCCCTTTGTTCAGGGTTTAAAAATCAGTGCTGTTTGCTTTCAGCTGCTCTGGTTTTGCCCATGGTGGCCACGGGAGTTGTCTGTAACGTCAATTAACCAGACCTGGATACGACATCCTTAGTTCATATCCATCCATCCTCTCATAACAAGGACTCACCCCACAAGCCCAGGTGCTTCATGTCTACCAAAACCTTGGGCAATAGTATCAGAGAGAGAGAGATTATGATAAAGAAATAAATAAAAAAGTCTAATTTATGAAGCAAACCTTTCAAAGCGTTAAACCATTCATGGCTTTATGACTACATATTAATCTGCTCTCATTTATTGCTTTGTAAGGCTATTTTGACAAAAGTTCATTATCAAGACTGCTAAATGCTTTTAAAGCATTGATTGGGGGAATTATTACATCACGGTGATAGACACAGTGTGTTAAGATGGATTGTAAGGCTCGGACCATCTGAAATTTCCCCCCTTTTAATTGGATCGATCCCCAGAATAAACGAAGTTTAATTGAATTTTCAGGAAAATTGAGCAGTTGTTTTCAAGTCTCTGTCAATACACATTATTTCAATTACATGATGATAAGCATAGAGAGAATTTGCAAACAGCCTGAACGGAGGCAGAGGCTGCACACCAGAGAGGCTCCCTGAACACGCTTGGCTTTTACTTTCTTTTTCCAGGATGAGATACATTTCCCAAAAGCACATCAGCAAGGGCAGGGGGCCCTGCTCCTGCTATCTGGATTTCAGAGGATGATTACTGCTTGTCCCTCCTTTTCCCAGCTCTGCTTGTCTCCTGTCTAGAGCTCCTTCCCCAGGGTTCCAGTAGTCTCTTCCTTACAATCCAAACAATTTCTCATACAAAACCCAGGCTTTTTGTTTCAAGACCTCAAAATTACTTTGAAACATTGACCAAGATGTGCTGGCTCAGGAAGCTTTGCTGAAGTGAGGTTAAGAAGCAGTTGCCTCTTGCAGTCTATTCTGCTCCAGGTCCAAGCAACAAACACTTGTCTCCCAGTCCCTGCAGCTTCCCTGTAAATGGAAAGTGGAAAGTGCTGGTGAAGTTATGTTGGAGTTCATGGTGTTTCCTTTAGAGGAAAGGAACCATTATTTAGGGATTGGGGCAGAAAGCTGGAGGCAAGAGCCCAAGTTCAGGTTTCATCACCTCTAAGTGTAAGGCTGCCCCGAGCCCAGAGGGGCAGTGAGGCTGAGCACCTTTCTGCTTACGCTGAGACACCTCTTTTAAAAGAAACAAATGCCATTAGCTTGAGACCTTTGGCAAATTTCTGGGCCCTTTGTAAATCTTTCTTCAACTCAGAAATATTCCTTCCTCCTCACAACCACTGTGCCTCTGCAAAAAAATGTGGGAACCTTGACTAGAGGAAGAAGAATTCAGCATCCCTTGGGGAGGAGCAGCGCTGATGTAGCGATGCGTTCCCCTGGTTCTCCGAGTCTTTCTTTGAGCATCCAGTTACCAGACATTCTTTTGTACAGTTTTTTCCTCTTTCTTGTTGGTAGAAACCAGGTGATGGTGTGGTATCATCTTCAGTGTCCTGAGATGCTCCCTGGCAGGGTGGTCTTCATGCCTTCCTGCTCCAAGGCTCCCTTCCCTGACACAGCTGCAGTGCTTTGAGAGGCCACTTAGCTGAGTCATTGTCTTTTGTATTTTCTTTCATTGAATAGCCACCCAAAAATTAAGATCCTCTGCTAAGGAAGACAATACCATATAAAACCTCTCCATAGTAATAAAAGCCCATCCCCTCCCTTCTTTCACAGTCCCAACTCATGGAATCTTGTATGAATTATGGTGAGTCCCACCAGAGAGGTGCAAACTCCTTGCAGATGAAGGTGTTTCTCTTCTTGTTTTTCCTCCTTTGACATCACCTTTCTCTGTTCACCAGGGACATGCTGCCCCAGAGCACAGACAGGAACAGTCCAAACCATCATGGGACACTGGCAACCTCTGGGATGGATCAGAGTGCACGTGCTGAGCTTGATGCACCCGTTCTGGGTGATAATAGGTGGGTTTCAATCTGATAATACTATCAGATAGGCAGGACTCAACAGCAGCAGTGCTGGGATATCCTGGAACAAGTGGCAGGATGTGGCTCAAGCTGCATCTTGGCCCTGTGGAGTCCAGGCAGGATTTTCTGAAGCTCATGGGTCGGTGGTTGTGCCCTGCTCCTGCAATTCACCTGCACTGTCCTGTTTGGTTCCCCCTCTCCATCCACCTGCACTGCTCCCCTAACCCTGAGCAATCCAGGTGACACCAGCTGCCCTGGGAGCTGCAGTTAGAGGCTGGCGTGGGGCAAAGTGTGCTGGCCTCAGGGTCAGGATAGCTCCCTCCAGGGCTCCCTGCTGCAGCCGCCAGCTGAGGCATAAAGGATATAGCTGTTGTTATAGATTCGTTAGTTATTCATTGTAACAGCCTTGATCCTAATGAATTCATTTGGTATTCATTGGCTGTCACGCACAGTTTTGTAAGTCTTCAGCTCTAATTTAGGACAATTAAAATGAAGTGTTAGCAAGCAATGTTTCCCCTGCATTGCACAATCTATAATATTTTCTTTTCAGGGGAGGGATGCAGACTAACCCTGCTCATGCTGCTGATGTTATCAGGGAGTGAGATCTTACAGCTTGATCCTGCAATGCTTAATGAATTAATACAGCAGATATAATTTTCATGGGTCAGTGTGTTGTGCTGGCCTGCAGATCTGTCTAGATTAGGCCTAGGGAAAGACTAATTGAAAAATACATGTCTTGGTTTGCTTAAAAACAATAAGCAGATATCTACCAGGGAGAAACGTACAAACAAGATGCATAAGAGCAAGCCAGTGATTTGTCATAGGCTTCATAGTTCATGTTGTAAATTAGACAATCTTTCATAATCACAGGGCTGGGGGAGGGGAAGAACCGAATCAATTTGCCTGTAAAATTCTAAGTCCTTTTGAAAACACAATTGAAATATAATTCCTCTGTGTTTCCCAGTTAATTATCATTTACAATATTTCTGGCATCAAAGCTTTACTAGCATGGAGGGATCATTTCTTCATCACAATACCACTTTCAGGATTCATTTATCTTGTCTTTTAGACTAATTATCCCCAAATTCACCAATAGACTGTCACACTTACATGCTCCAATAAATGTAGTTTTAAATCAGCAGCTTACTTTGCTGCAGTGGTACAAGCTTTCCTGAATTGTGTCTAACTAGAGTCATTCATCTGTGATCACAACACTAAAGGGAGAACAACAACATTAAGGTTTGTATGAATGATCATGCTTATTTATATGCAAATACATCTGACAAATCAATAATGTATGATTTAGCTGTTCACTGTGCATTAGTAGAAGTGCCGCCAGTCCCAGGTGGCGGCCTCAAAAGGATCCTCAGCTCTTCCCCCTCCCCGTCCCGATTCATCCAACATCTCTGGTCAAGTGCCTGCGGAATCAGCTGCTGCCTCCTCCCTGTGTGCTGGTGGCACAGGCAGCCACTGCTGCTGCCGAGGGGATGGGGAGGGGAGAGGCTGATGGGGAGGGGCAGGAGCCTCCGTGGGGACCCTGGGATGGGATGGGATGGG